>QNQO01002398.1:0-120614 GCA_003290165.1 Berberis thunbergii
AAGACATTCCGTTGAGCGTCTGATAAAAGTTTCATAATGTTAGTTACTTGAATGAAGATGGATGGGTTTGAAGCAGTGTTGAGCTTTTGGTCAAAGTTTTGAAATGATTGCATTGCATTAGGTATTTCATAGAGTTTACTTCCAGTTTACTGATTTGGAACGTCAAATACTATAGCAAGTACACTTGAGCAGTAGGTTACACCATCAATTATCCCGCTTGAAATGTTGAAGAGGCCTTAAGCTAGTAATGATATGTACTTATAAAATAGCGAAGGTGTTGTTGTAATTCTTATCCCTTTAAGGATAGGAAACCCTCAAGGAGAACCATAGTAACTAATCTCGTAAAAAAACATGTTAGTCCAGTGATATCAAATTACCTTTCACATATTTCCTTCTTTCTTTTTATTTTTCCCTTTTTGTGGTACACTTGTAGTAAGGATGATGTCAGTTAATGTCAGTCCAACATTTCATTGACTTTTCTTAATCTGTCCACTTGAATTTTCTCTGATCAAAGCCCCTGTTGATATATTGCTCTGATGATTGTGCAAATTGTGATTTTAATGCAGTTCTGGTGATGTTGGTGAACTGATAATAGCCACGTCGGAAGACCAAGCTGATGCAGATCTTAAAGCAATTACTGTGTGCAAGATCACCTGAATTGGTGTATGTAAAAATTTTGTTTTATGTCCCATATGATTTACTATGTGCATAGATGATCACTATGATTTATGTAGTTATTTAAGTTTAAGTGAGTTATATCTCAATTTGAGGTTGACAGAGAATTTGGGATTGTACAATTTATTTGTGAGTTATATCATGTATTTTTTTGTGATGGACAATTTATTGGGTATATAAAAATTAATATAATTTTGTTCAGGTTTAAGATGTTTATTCTGAATGACAAAAAAAAAGGATATGGCAAATCTTAAAATTAATATAATTTTATTACAATTTTTATTTTCAATTTTTTTTTGTTAGTGATGGCAACAATCGTCACAGTTTTGTCCAATTGATTTGAAGATTACTGACGGCTAACTAGCCACGACAATCTGCCCGTCGCTAATGGCCATTTCAATTCAGGACTTGGCGACGACACAAAACCGTCGCTAACTAGCCACGGTAATCTGACCGTCGCTAATGGCTATTTCGATTTGGGACTTAGCGGTGGCACGAAGCCGTCACTAACTAGCCACGGTAATCTGACCGTCGCTAATGGCTATTTCTATTTGGGACTTAGCGACAACTTAGAGCCGTCGCTAACTAGCCACGGTAATCTGCAGTTGCTATTGTTTACGTTAGTAACGATATTTTACCGTCGCTAGATTTCTTTCAGCCATATTTTGAAATAATTTTAGTGATCACACTTTTTAAATTAGCGACGGTATTTAGCTGTCGCCAATTAGTCACGGCTAGTTTGCCGTGGCTGATTCAAATAGCGACGAAAATAGTAGCTACGGTATTGCGACGGTTGTTGTGTCGTCGCTGATTCCTTTTAGCTACGATTTTGGGTCATTTAGCAACGAGATTTAGCCGTTGCTGATATCAATTTTTTTTTTCTGGTTTATTTTATGTGTTTTAATAAATATAAAATGCTTAAGGTTTTTATGAAATGGAAATTGATCATGCTAAGAATTTCAACACATTTTGGAAGTTCATCTCATATACTGTCAATAGATTCACGAGGGGTAATGTTTGGAAAAGTAAGCCACCAACGTGCATGTTTTAATTGACATAATCCATGTATGCACATTCGACCATTTGAATAGTTGAATGAGATATCTTTTGTAGTTTACTAGAATATGCCCCGTGCCGTTGGTACTCTACATAATTTTATTTTTGCTAATTATTTTGTACTGAACACCTCTGTCACTATCCTCATTTTCGCTCTCAATCAATATTGAAGTGTAAGCCTATTTAGTCAAATTTGAATCAATTGAGAAAAATTTTTAAAAGCTGAGAATGAGTTCTCCCCCAATTTTTTAAATTCGCCAAAACATGAAATTTAGGGTTTTTATTTAAATGTGCATTAAGATGCTCAACTCATTTTTTATGGTAGGATTGGCTCATCTCATTGCTTTTAAAAATATTAAAACGTGTAATACATTATACTTTTTTTAATTATGAAATACATATTTTAATATTTTAGCCCTTGTATCGATCATTGATTTTGTTCAAAAGATATTCAAAAATGCATTTCAACGATACCAAGTTTATCAAAATTCGATAACGATGTATATAGTTATGATAATTTTCATTTTGCTACAAGGAAAACACAATATTTTCTCTCTTTGCCACATGTACTTTCCACTAATTTTTTTCAAAAATTTTTCATTATTTTTGCCCTTCTTGTATATTTACAAATATGTCATCATAGGAAATGAATCTCAACCCTCAAATTCAATACATTTTCCAAATTTTAATCCTAACATCTTTTATCTCTAATCCTTTCGATTTGACTTTGTCTCAGTCAGCAATGAATAGTAAAACATCACTCTAAATTGTAATATAGATTTCAACAAAGCATTTTTAGAATGGAAAATTGGCTTATTCACAAGTGCAGTCAAAGGGATGACTTGAAGACACTTTTTCTAATTTCCAAATTTGGTTGATTAGAGTGTGGATGCAAATTTTCATCGGATCGCGTATAAACAATTTGTATAAGATGAAGGTTAATTTTTTACTTCGGTATGGTGCCTGCCACAGGGACTTTGATGCCAAAGTTAGAACAATGTCTTTAGAAAATATTTATTTCTCTATACTTGAAGAGAAAATTGTGAATCAATAAAGAGTTACCTCCGAATGATTTTGTGTTTGGCTATTTATAGATGTAGAATGAGTAAATTGCTAGCAGATGAGTAAGACGCGTGGCAGATTAGTGAGACGCGTGACAGGTGAGTGAGTCATCTGCTTACATGCAGTTGTAACTTCTCTTAAGTAATTGTAACTTTCCGTAGATAGTTGTAACCTGCCATTGGTTGTTGTAACTTCCTGTTTGGAGACACCTCTCCTGCAAGCTTGTGTACCTGAGCATCATGGTCAGCGCCGAACATCACTCATCTGTTGAGAAAAAAAATGTTATGCTGAGTTGTATTTGGCCAAAACTTGGCCTTTCACTATTTGTAATTTTTGTGGGAAATTTTCGAATTTCTCGAGAATAACCTAAATATTTGGACTTCCTCATCCTATTGGACTTAAGATTATTTTTTGCTCCCAGAGTGAGATTCATATGTTTTTCCTTATTATTCCCACCTAGAAGTTTTGAGAGAAAGAGAGGTGATGAAGGTAAGATAAAGTAAGTCTTTTTAACGGGGGCAACATTTATCTTCGTTGTTCCAACACCAAACATCAAAGCAATCACGAAGGTTCACCCGTTTGTTGTGCTCTGTGGTGCAAAACTTCTTCATAATACCATATTGACGGTATCATTATTGCTCAATATAAACAAGTTTATATTCTTCATAATATTCTTAAGATTTTCATAACTACAATATCCTAATTATATTCTTATAGTATCCTAATCATATCATTATATCATAGGAGAATCATTGATTCTCAACATTTCGAGACTCATTCCCAAATGCAAAATGACATACTTGATAAATTCATGATGAATACTTTGAAACGAGACTAATTTTATTCTTTTTATTCATTAGAGAGATTTTATTCATTAGAGAGATTTTTAAACTTATTTGAAATAATTATAATCAAGTAAGAACATATGAAACTAAAGAAAAACATATGCATTATATCATATATATCAATGCTTCAACTGAATATACACAAACTGCCCAGGGCCAGCTGAAAAATAACTTCTTACTGCTTCTTGAATTGTGTTGACAATCTCGGGCAACTTGGTTGTTGCAACTTCAGCCGGTGCATCTCCAGTGGCCATGGCAACCACATTACGGGCAATCTTACGACCTGTGGAATATTTCGTATACATTCAAATCGTATGACCCCAAAAATATACAATAAGAATCTGAAATCACACAAAAAATGGAAACTCTACATATAAATAGGTAGAGTGAGTGAGGTGCATACAGTAAGCTGCAGACTTCCAAGTATCACGGTTTTGTGGTGGCATTGGTGATGGTGGAAGAGTGGGGAGTGTCACACATTGTGCGGATGCGGCAGCCATTGGTCGTGAAGCTTTGCCATCGATGAGAACTGAAGAAGAGATAGAAAGAGTAGCTGAAGTTGAGGCCATGGCTAAATTGACCTCAATGAGACCCTTTGTTAGGTAGGGATGATGAATGTTTTAACAAAGTATGGAATGGGAAGTTGGTTTTTTCAATTACATGGGAAGGGAAGAAGGGTAGATATTGTTGGAGTGTTGAGTGAGATTCTTCTTCTCCTAAGTTTGGGATGGAAGGCCACTCATTCATTCCCATATGGATAGGTCTGATCTGATGTGGCAGGTTTTGAGGCTTTCAATTGGATGGGTGTTGCTAATGGTGGGTGCCATTCTTTCTTATTTCTCGAGGCCTTTCCTTTGTTATCTTAATTTTCGTTCTCACATCCATGACTGTCCAATCAGTAAGCTGGACTGAAATCCAATCTTGCCTTCAAACACATTGCATGTTCAATTTTATTTAAAAAAAAAACAAAAACAAAAAACAAAAAAAACAAAAAACAAAAGAAGGGTCGTACTTCCATTTGAAATACATTAAGAGGTTAGTTCAAAAACAAAAAGAGATAAATTCTTTTACATTAAGAATTCCAACTATCAAAGAGTAGGGAGTGTCACACATTTTGGGGAGGTGACAGCCAGTGGCCCTGACCTCAATGAGACCCTTTGTTAGGTAGGGATGATGAATGTTTTAACAAATAAAAGGAATGGGGACTCTTCATTATTGGTTTTGTTTCTAAGCTTTGGGAAGACCTGAAGTCTATGTTTTATTCAAATACAATAAATTACACGGGAATAAGAAGGGCCTTACTGATCAATTCCTTTTATTTAAAACATGTAAAATATGCGCTCGCCTCGCTAATTGCTAGAAATTTTGAACATGTCTAAGCAGCTTTCAGATGCAAGTCCACCATTCCAGAATTTGTGATAATACTCTTCATAAGTAAAGCTTTATAGGTGCGAGGGTATTCATCATCGACTAGAGCTTCCGCTGGTTCAATCACAGCATCATTTGACGGGCAATAAAAGTTGGGATGGAGAATCTCTCTTTGTCACAATTCACCACTGCTCGATGGAGCACACTCTTGTAACGATCATTGCTAAGTGCCTGCTATTGATCATGTGTTGTTGTTCTTAAGAATTGATTCACAACTACTATTTCAATTCATATTAAGTATGAAGAGGATTTTAGACAACAATTTTTTTAGGAGAGAAAATAATTCTTGTATATAAAGTACAGGTTTTGGATTGATAATCTAATAAAGATGTTGGAATGAAAGAAAATTAATCACCATGTTTTCCTGATCTTTTTACCTGTATTTGATCTCCGATGTTGATGATGAACGTATTTGGGATTGGATTGACTGCAATCCAGTTGCCATTGCGTACAACCTGCAAGCCTGGTACATCATCTAGGAGAAGAACTGTAATGGCATTGGGATCTTTATGTCCTGGAAGTCCATAGGTGAGGTCTGGTTGTGGGCATGGTGGATAGTAATTAATGGCCATGTGTTGCCCATGCTTATTAAGTCCCTTATTCAAGTAATCTGCCTCTAATCCTAAGCTCTCTGATATAGCTTCGAGCAACCTTAATGTTAGTTTCCTGACACATGTTGAGTACACTGCCACAACCTCTCTGTACATATTAAGTTATAGATTATTAATTCAGATAAAGACTAAAAGATGAAAAAATTAATAAGATACTAATAATCTAATAAATAATTACCTGAAAGATTGGGGATTTGAAGGCCATTCATGTACATACCGCTCTAGAGGGTAGCAATGGAGTCTAAGAAAATCCCTCCAGTTGGAAACGGCCTCCGTCTTGAGATTGAAACTAGTCGAGAGCCTTGTAGTCTTCAATGAATCATCGGAGTAGTTCTTCATTCGCTCACTTTCTGGTAGTTGGAAAAATTCTTTTGCTATCGATAACATGTTATTGATCACTGACTCTGGTACCCCATGGTTTTTAACCTGAAAATGGCAGAAGTTTAGGTATTCATTTTAAGTATTGAAAAATAATAATCCAAATTACTGATCAAAATGTTGGAGATTCATTTCTTTAGATTACAAAACCATTCAGTACAACAAGAGCATAGAAATATTTATTACCTGAAAAAAACCATCAGTTTGACATGCATTGCCAATCTCTTTAACGACATTGTTGCGTTTAGAACCGTTAACTTGTTCAAGATCAATAAGAGGTATAGAACCCTCAGAGGATTGAAGTACATCACCAAGGTTAGGACGGTCGGATGTGTCTCTGATGTAGTTTGAAGGAACTTTGCTGAGACCTGATGCAAAGTCAGATAGGAGTAACATTGATGAAGCCATGGAAGTATAGAATTAAAGAAGAAGGTAAGAGGTTTTGTTGATTCAATAAGAGGAGTTACTCTCTGAACTAAATATATTGGTTTGATGGATAAACAGATTGTGATTGCTTTTGGTATTTATAGCCGAACTCAGATAATATTTTTGCTATCCAATCAATGAAGAATTAGTATCAAAATTGTTTGGCCGGAGAGAATGGAAGAAGTGACACACACATACTTGCATCATCTTGAATGATGTAAGCAGTGCTACGTAAGGGGTGGCGTCAATTGCTAGTGTCACCATAGAGGCAACCTCGACTGTTTAAACCAACTTCTTTGACTCAAGCCCTCTCTCTGGCAAGGATGCATGAGGCATCCCAATCACTAAATAGTTCTAAGTCATTTCACACTCATTCATACACCTATAGACCAAATACATACTCTACCTCTTTTACTACCCCAACAAACAACCACCAACTCATACATCACACCTCAACCACTCCAACTACTCCAATCACAACTCCAATACATCCCACAGTAATATAGACCATAGAAAACCATTCGCCCTCAGCCATCAATACCTCCTATCAGACGGCTCAATCCCAGCCAGATGCGCTTACGTAGAGAGAAAGGCCTCTGCTACAATTGCGATGAGCAGTACAAGCCCGGGCACTTGTGCAAATCTCAGCACTTATATATGTTGATTCTAGATGATGATACAACTGATGAAATCGAGGACTTCCCTGAAATTGTAACTGAGAATCTTCTTCAAGAGATGCCTATTGATATGGAAATCTCTCTACATGCTCTTCATGGCTGCTCATCAACAACACTATTAATCAAGGGGCTAATCAGAAAGAAACCAGTGTCTATTCTGATCGATACTGGGAGCACCCATTCATTTATCGACCCTAGTGTTGTGAAAGTTGTTAACTGGCCAACTTGCCTCACACCGCAAATGCTTGTCAAGGTTGCTAATGGCAACCAATTACTAAGCAGTGCTGTCTGCCAGAGTTTGACACGGACAATGCAAGGTGTCTCATTCGAAGGAAGGGTTAGGGTGTTGCCTCTAGGAGGTTACGATATGGTCCTTGGCGGAGACTGGTTGAAGAAATTTGGGAACATTACATTGAATTGATAGAAGCTGCAACTGACCTTTTTTTATCAATGGTCAAGCTATTACTGCAAGGAGGACTTGCAAATGCAGAATTGTGCCTACTAGAGTCCGAGGGATTGTCTAAACTTTGGCGAAGTAAGGCTAGTTCCTTCTTCTGCCATCTCTTCTCTATGATTGTCAAGGATGCTTCTCCACAACCTGATCCTGCCATACAACAAATCATTTCACAATTCAGTGACATTTTTCAAACTCCTACTACCCTCCCTCATAGCCGTTCCCTCAACCATCACATTCCCTTGAAGCCTGGTCATAACCCACATTCTCATAACCCCTATAAGATCCCTTACATGCAAAAAGTCGTAGTAGAGAAGTTAGTACAGGAAATGTTGGAATCTGGTTTAGTCCGACACTCTCACCGTTTGCAGCTCCCATCCTTCTAATCAAGAAAAAAGATGGTTCCTGGAGATTTTGTGTGGACTACAGGAAATTGAATGAAATCACCATCAAGGACAAGTTTCCTAGGCCCCTCATAGATGAACTTCATGGGGCTAGTATCTTCTCTAAACTGGACTTGAGATCAGGTTACCACCAAGGCACCAACTGCTAGTTCATCCACCTAATATTCACAAAACGACTTTTAAAACACATCATGGCCACTTTGAGTTCAAGGTGATGCCTTTTGGGCTTACAAATGCACCGACCTCTTTTCAGGCTCTTATGAATGAAATATTTCAGCCCCTTCTAAGGAATATGTCCTGGTGTTCTTCGATGATATTCTCATTTACAGTTCTAATTTCTCCAGTCATTTGGATCACTTGGCAACATTATTCTCCATTCTCAGGCAACATCGACTTTTTGTGAAGTTGTCCAAGTGCTCTTTTGCTCAAGAAAAGCTGGAGTATCTTGGCCACATTGTCAGTGCTAATGGTGTTGAGGCCGACCCACAAAAAATTGAGGCAATGGCCAACTGACCCTCTCCTACAAACATTAAGCAACTCCGCAGATTTTTGGGTCTCACGGGCTACTACCAGAAGTTTATTGCAAGATATGGTCTCATTGCAAAGCCATTGACAGACCTTCTCAAGAAAAATGCATTTACTTGGACTCCTGTGGCAACCACGACCTTCTTCCAACTGAAGCAAGCTATGTGTTCAGCTCCCTTGTTGGCTCTTCCAAATTTTCAGGAGCCATTCCATCTAGAGACTGATGCCTACTCCATTGGGGTAGGAGTGTCCTATCTCAAGCTGGCCGACCTATTGTTTTTTTTAATGGCACTCATATTTACTTGGCTCCAAATTCATCATATTTAGCGACCACCAACGCATACGTCATTTTTGGCCCAAAAAGTCACTACAATGACTCAACAATGATGGTTAGCTAAGCTCCTTAGCTTCAACTATGAGATTTGTTACAAACGAGGTGTTGATAACAAGGTCGCAGATGCATTGTCTCGTTGCACTGATAAAATGGGCAAAGTCCTAGCTCTGTCAACAATTACTCCCACATGGCTCACTGAAGTTGAGTCATCTTATGCTCAAGATCAGTTCATGCAACCATATTACAACAGTTGTTCATCTGCCATGATTCCAGACCACCTTTCTCCTTGAATCACAGTATTTTGAAACGACATCAGCAAATCTGTATTGGCTCTACTGGTCCTCTTCGTCAGCAACTTTTCCATGAACTCCATACTTCGGCCTTAGGTGGTCACTCGGGCATCAACACAACTTACAAACGGCTTCATCAATATTTCTTTTGGCCAAGAATGCCGAATGATGTGTTGTCCTTTGTCTTAGAATGTGATACTTGCCATCGTAATAAAACAGACAATTCAACCTATGGTGGCCTTCTTCAACCTCTACCTATTCCGGAGCACGCTTGGCAACATATTTCGATGGATTTCATTGAAGGACTTCCGCCATCCAAGCACAAAACAGTCATCTTAGTGGTCGTTGACAGACTGATCAAATTCAGTCACTTTATAACACTCTCACACCCATTCACTTCAGCCATGATTGTTGACCTATTTTTGCAACACATTTACCGTCTTCACGACTTACCCACCTCTATTGTGTCCGACCGAGACAAGGTATTCTTGAACGCATTTTGGCAGAACCTTTTTTTCCGCACTTGGTACCAGCCTCAATCTAAGTTCTTCATAACATCCCCAAACTGACGGACAAACTGAACGAGTCAATGCCTGCCTCAAGAACTACCTTCGTTGCATGTCTAGTGACGCCCCTCGACAATGGTCAAATTGGCTTTATTTGGCAGAATTTTGGTATAACACCTCATTCCACACCAGCCTCCAAACCCCCAACCCCCCCCCCCCCCCCCCCCCCATTTGAAGCTCTCTATGGGTATAAGCCTCCACTGCTGGCTCTCCCTCCTATACCCTCCAATTCCATCACTGATGTTCAACAATTCCTTAGCGACAGGAAGCACATGTTGAGTCTTATTAAAGAAAAGCTTCACCGTGCCCAAGAACATATGAAGCTTTATGCCGACAAGCATAGGTCAGAGCGAGAGTTCAATGTGGGTGATTGGGTTTATCTATGCTTGCAACCATATCGTCAAACATTGGTCCAGTTTCGCCACAATCTCAAGCTCTCAGCTCGGTTCTATGGACCCTATCAGATAGTGGAACGAGTGGGCACAGTGGCTTATAAACTCAGTCTGCCTACACACTCCAAGATCCACCCTGTCTTCCATGTGTCGCAATTGAAAAGAAAACTGGGTGTCCACTCCATTGCAACTCCTTTACTACCAATGGTCGACCACTTAGCCTCTTTTCGAACTGAACCTGTCGCGATCCTAGCAAGACGTCTCATCCCTCGTCAGTCGTCACAACAGAGTCGTGACACAGGTCCTCATTCAGTGGTCGAACTCCACCCCTACAGATGCCACTTGGGAGGATTGGTCGCACATTCACGCCGCTTTTCCTCACTTCAATCCTTGAGGACAAGGATATTTTTCGAAGAGGTTGGCAATGTCACATGTACAAAGAATCGAAAAGATGCAAAAACAGGAAAACACAAAACTGGAAACAGAGGCGCCAAAGTTTAAAACAAAGGCGCCAAACTTGAAAGAGTTTGAATTTGAATTCAGGGATAGGATAGTAATAACACCCATCAGGTTGTTATATTCCCACATAGGCCATACACGTGTAAAAAGCCTATTGGCTCAATTTGTAATTCAGTTACAACTGTAGTTAAATAGAGGAAGAGAGGAACAGATGAGGGATCATAGAATTGTAAACCCAGGGCCAGTTCTGAGACCAGACTGAGCAATAGTTTTGTAATCCTTCTTTATGCATTCAATAGAATTTCTCCTTCCATTTGTTCTTTTTCTGCTTGAATCCAAGTTTCAACTGTGAAAGTTTGTTGAGTGTGAAATCTTGTATTCAATAGAATTGTAAACCGTATCATCTTGAATGATGTAGGCAGTGTTACATAAGGGGTGTCGTCAATTGCTAGTGTCACCATTTGTTGAGTGTGAAATCAGATAAGCCAATTTGTTTTGTGTGCTAAAAACATTTGGAGATGTTATGTATATATATACATATATATACCATCTTTCCATTAATTTCATCTAGATCTCTTAAGTTCTATATACATCTTTATAAAGTGCAAGACCTTTTATCCCCCTATTTTAAAAACAATTGTGAATTCTTTTGGTGGTTTCTTGTGGATGGATGATCATACTCGATGCCTATTGCGCTCGGGTTTTGCCCGTGTTTGCGTGGAGATGACTTTGGCGAAGAAATTACCAACTAGAGTTTGGATTGACAAGTCTAATAATAGGGGCTTCTGGCAGAAGATAGAATATCCAGGCTTCAAATACTGTGATTTTTGCTCCTTGATAGGGCATCAGGAGGATTTTTGTAGAAAAAAGTTGGGCCTAAAGGGCGGTGGAAGAGCTTCTGACCTAGGTCAAGCAGCGAAGGTAGTCAACCCAAAAGTCGAAACCAATACTGTCAAGCAACAATTCATACCAGTTACCAAAAAAGAAAAATTGCCCATCCAAGAGGTGGGTACGAGTGGTGTAAAAAATGACACAGGTGCGGAGATTAACGAGGAAATTGGGGATAAGAAGCCAGTGGCCACCGCCCCGGCAACGGTGGTGTTGTCAAACAAATTCGAGACACTTATAGAGAATATCGATGAAGATGAGGGTGCTCAAGAGGATAAGCCGCTAGTGGGCACGACAATGGCTCTTGACAGTGCCGCGGTTGTACCAGAATCTATGGAGGATTGCCTCTTGGAGGCGGGATATACAGTTTCGGAGATTGAGAATGTTATTGGTCCACAAGCACAGTCGTTGCTACAGGAGGATACTGTCGACTCAGGAGACACTATCAATCCCCTTGCTAAGCATATTCTTGTGGCAGCGTCGCGAGACACGGCAAGCGATACAGTGATGCATGCCGATTCAGGGAGGCCGAGGGATGCAAGCACCAAGACAGAGGCCATGGCCTCGCCCCAGCCAGCGCCCCGCACCAAGGCAGAGGACGCGGCTTGCCCAACCCAGCTCCTGGCACCATGGCAGCGCTCTGCATCACACCAGAGAACAATGATGATCTTCAGGCTGTGATTAGGTTCAAGAGACGTTTTGACAAATACGGTATAAAAAATTCTCCGGATTATAAACGAGTCAGCGACAACTTGAATAAGGCTATATCTCTCCTCAAAGAAAATGGGCAACTTCGACTGCCGAAAATCGATACACTCGAAATGACTAGCGAGGATAGTGATGAAGTCAACTCAGAATCTGAGCTAGGTCCACAGGCAACAAACAGTGATTTGGATTAAGGGGCTATGTCAGACGAAAAGACGAATACGAGGCGTTACACCAAAGATATCAGCAATTGTCCGCGAAAATCCAATAGAACTAGGAAAGAAAACAATAGGTACAAAGACTGATTGTCTAGGTTTGTTTTGGTGAAAACAATAGGTCTGTTCGTAAAAATCCCATACCCGATCAGTGGCGGGTGTCTAAATTGGGAACAATATCGTTGCTCGAGACATATCGTCTAGTGGTGATGTCGGGGGGCTTCACTGCTTCACCCCTGAGCACAACAAGTGGTATCAGAGCCGATGATTCGGCCTTAGGCTTGGCGAGTTTGAAGCGTCCGACCAAGTAGAGTAAAGTATATATGAAGTTGGATATGTCTTAATAGTGACGAGGTCTTTTGGAAGCATTTGAAAAGTTAAACTCCATTTGTAAAAACCACGGTGACGAGTGTCTAAATTCGAAACAATATCATTGATCAAAACATATCGTGTAGTGATGATGCCGAAAGACTTCGCTGCTTCACCCCCGAGCACAACAACTTGCACTCTCAAAACTTCTGAGAGTGGAGAAGTTGAGAGGTTGTATCATGTATGGTTTGGGTCGTGTGCAAATTCTTAGTCAAGAATGAAGATGGTGTCTCAATTGAGCCTTTGGTTCTCATGAATCAAGATAAGGTCCACATGGAGAGCCGGTAACACCATAACCCCTCTTAATTATCTTTTGATACAATCTACATAAATTGAATCTATCCTATTTTATTATTCTAATCATTACACACATTTTTGTAATAACCATTGAAACAATATCATTTTTAAGCTACAACAGTTCATAAAATAATTTCAAGGCAAAACTAAATTAGTCAAAAATAAAAAAAAATTAAACCGATTAAAATAAAGGGATACAATCACTGTGAGCATCATACTATTCGTGACGATACAATTATTATTGTATCGTATTATTTGGTGAATGTTACCGTTCAAAAGTAATACTATTTTGGAGATTGTTGAAAAAATGCTGATATGGTGTAGTGATCATTTTCACACAAAAAGTAATACTGTTTCAATCAATTATTAGCTCTTTGCTTTCACATTGTCCCACACCACCTTATATGTAAAAGTCCATATTAAAACCTACCAAACTTGGTTGGTAGAAGGTCCTTATTGATTCCTCAACATCCACATACTAACAAAGGGAAATAAATAAATTGAAAAAAACAAGCAAATTAGGTTTGGTGAGGTGAAATCATTGACTATTTTGTTTTGGCTTACGAGTTTGAGTTCTGAAATCAAAATTTGATTTTGAAAGATATTTTTTTAGCTTCATTTAACACATATACTCTTTCTGCACCGACTTCTGTTATATGTTTATAGAACTAATAATAGTCTTTGATATATGTGCTTACTTAGGTACCACTTGAAAGATACAGTTTTAGATGGTGGCATTCCATTCAACAAGGCATATGGAATGACAGCATTTGAGTACCATGGCACAGACCCTAGGTTCAACAAGGTCTTCAACAGGGGAATGGCTGATCACTCAACCATAACCATGAAAAAGATTCTCGAGGTTTACACTGGATTCGATGGTTTGAAATCATTAGTCGATGTTGGGGGTGGTACTGGTGCTATAATTAACACTATTGTTTCTAAATACCCATCGATTAAAGGCATTAACTTTGATTTGCCTCATGTTATCGAAGATGCACCTTCATATCCTGGTAATTTTCATAGTTCTAACAATCCCTAGATTTTTATTTAATTTAATTTCTTGTTCTCTCTATTATTTGAAGTTGACATGAAATGTGGATTTTTGTACAGGTGTTGAGCATGTTGGGGGAGATATGTTTGTCTGAGTCCCAAAAGCAGATGCCATATTTAAAGGAAAACAAGAGAATGGAATCTTGGCTGTCTGTCCACCAAGTACTGATGAGGCTAAAGACCACCACATGAAGCTGGGTTTGGTGAGATTTATAATAACAATAATAATACAGTATCTGACTGTTTCAATCAATTATTAGCGTGTTTCTTTGCTTTCACCTATTGAACCAAATCATGGTTTTCTACATTGTCCACACCACCTTATATGTAAAAGTCCATATTAAAACCTACCAAACTTGGTTGGTAGATGATCCTTATTGATTCCTCAACATCCACATACTAACAAAGAGAAATAAATAAATTGAAAAAAACAAGTGAATTAGGTTTGGTGAGGTGAAATCATTGACTATTTTGTTAGCTCAAAGAGTTCGAAAGATCTTTTTTTTTTTTTTTTGGCCTTTATTTTTTGTTTTATTACGAGTTTGAGTTCAGAGAGTATGTGTCACTTCTTCCATTCTCTCCGGCCAAACACAATCACAATATTATCTGAGTTCGGCTATAAATACCAAAAGCAATCACAATCTGTTTATACATCAAACCAATATATTTAGTTCAGAGAGTAACTCCTCTTATTGAATCAACAAAACCTCTTACATTCTTCTTTAATTCTATACTTCCATGGCTTCATCAATGTTACTCCTATCTGACCTTGCATCAGGTCTCAGCAAAGTTCCTTCAAACTACATCAGAGACACATCCGACCGTCCTAACCTTGGTGATGTACTTCAATCCTCCATGAAAACCAAACCAACATCCTTGTTTGGTTTTGTTTCTAAGCTTTGGAAGACATGAAGTCTATGTTTTATTCAAATACAATAAAGTACACTGGAATAAAAAGGGCCTTATTGATCAATTCCCTTTATTTAAAACATGTAAAATATGCTAAACGGTAGGAGTTTTGAACACATCTAAGCAGCTTTCAGATGCAAGTCCACCATTCCAGAATTTGTGATCATAATTAAAGCTTTTATAGGTGCGAGGGTATTCATCGTCGACTAGAGCTTCATCTGGTTCAATCACAGCATCATTTGACGGGCAATAGAAAGTTGGGATGGAGAATCTCTCTGTCACAATTATTCACCACTGCTGGATGGAGCACACTTTTGTAACTATCATTGCTAAGTGCCTGCAATCGATCATGTGATGTTGTTCTTAAGAATTGATTCACTACTATTTCAATTCATATAAAGTATGAAGAGGATTGTAGACATAAACATTTTTTCAGCAGAGAAAATAATTCTTGTATATAAAGTACAGGTTTGGATTGATAATCTAATAAAGATGTTGGAATGAAAGAAAATTAATCACCATGTTTTTCTGATCTTTTTACCTGTATTTGATCTCCAATGTTGATGATGAACGTGTTTGGGATTGGATTGATTGCAATCCAGTTGCTATTGCGTAGAACCTGCAAGCCTGGTACATCATCTTGGAGAAGAACTGTAATGACATTGGGATCTTTATGTCCTGGAAGTCCATAGGTGAGGTCTGGTTGTGGGCATGGTGGATAGTAATTAATGGCCAAGTGTTGCCCATGCTTATTAAGTCCCTTATTCAAGTAATCTGCCTCTAATCCTAAGCTCTCTGATATTGCTTCGAGCAACCTTAATGTTAGTTCCCTAACACATGTTGAGTACACCGCCACAACCTCTCTGTACATATTATAGATTATTCAGATAAAAACTAAAAGATGATGAAAAAATTAAGATACGTAATAATCTAAATAATTACCTGAAAGATTGGGGATTTGAAGGCCATTCATGTACATACTGTTCTAGAGGGTAGCAATGGAGTCTAAGAAAATCCCTCCAGTTGGAAACGGCCTCCGTCTTGAGATTGAAACTAGTCGAGAGCCTTGTAGTCTTCAATGAATCATCGGAGTAGTTCTTCATTCGCTCACTTTCTGGTAGTTGGAAAAATTCTTTTGCTATCGATAACATGTTATTGATCACTGACTCTGGTACCCCATGGTTTTTAACCTGAAAATGGCAGAAGTATTGAAAAATAATCCAAATTACTCTAAAAGTTTATCAAAATGTTGGAGATTCATTTCTTTAGATTACAAAACCATTCATTCCAACAAGAGCATAGAAAATATTTATTACCTGAAAGAAACCATCAGTTTGACATGCATTGCCAATCTCTTTAACGACATTGTTGCGTTTAGAATCGTTAAGTTGCTCAAGATCAATGAGAGGTATAGAACCCTCAGAGGATTGAAGTACATCACCAAGGTTAGGACGGTCGGATGTGTCTCTGATGTAGTTTGAAGGAACTTTGCTGAGACCTGATGCAAGGTCAGATAGGAGTAACATTGATGAAGCTATGGAAGTATAGAATTAAAGAAGAATGTAAGAGGTTTTGTTGATTCAATAAGAGGAGTTACTCTCTGAACTAAATATATTGGTTTGATGGATAAACAGATTGTGATTGCTTTTGGTATTTATAGCCGAATTCAGATAAGGGGTGGCGTCAATTGTTAGTGTCACCATTTGTTGAGTGTGAAATCATGTCCTGAGATGACAAGCCAATTTGTTTTGTGTGCTAAAAACATTTGGAGATGTTTATAAAGTGCAAGACCTTTTAACCTCATTTATAATTTAGTGCTGTGAATCAATGGTGTTTACAATGAAATAAAACCAAGACAGGATGCATTTACCATGGTAAAGATTTTAAAATTACAAATTTTACTGCAAAATTACTACTTAAAGAGGTCTTTTTCTTCGTTGCATCTCCATGTCTTTGTTTAAATTACTTAAGCTCATTAAATATAGTAATTGAATGTTATAATTTCAAAACACCCCTTGCTATACTTTGAGAAGTAAAGTCAAATGGCACCTCAAAATTTTCGTTTATTAGCCTTTTGAACACCTTCAATATCAAATTGTCCACTTCCTCCTAGGCCCATTAGTCTCAGTTCGCGCAGTCTTGAAGATATCTAACTTTGGACATTAGGTATATTTTTCCTGATGAAATATTTTTTTGATGGATCACATTTATAATTATAAAGATGCAGTCAATAATTCAAACTAGGAAAAAAAAAATCAGAAACTAAGTTTCCATAAATTGCTTGCTTAATTGCCCATATGAGATTGGAAATATATTTCAATAGGATGTGATAAGGTTTGACCAATAAAACATATTAAAGTATAATAATTATATTTATTGAACCTTTGACTTAGTAGCATAAATAAGACAGTGACTTGGTAAATGTGTTTTTAACAAGGAATTTGACAAGTTGAAATTTATTAAACACCATGAAGAAGATGGTGACATGCAACATTTTATTTTTGATGATGATTCTTATTATAGGAGAATACAGTACCCTTGCCATCAACAATGCTTTCATTGCAACAAAAGGCACCCAGTTCCTAAGAAATGGGCATCCTTTCCATTTCAATGGTTTCAATGCTTATTGGTTGATGTTAGTGGCATCAAATCCATCAACCAGGCCAAGTATTGACTCTATATTTCAAGAAGCCAATAAGTATGGTTTGACTGTTGCAAGGACTTGGGCTTTCAGTGATGGTGGTTCTGGTTCCCTCCAATCTTCTCCTGGAGTTTACAATGAGGATATGTTTAAGGTATGTGTTTATGTACTTCAGATAATAAATTGTGCATCTAACAATGACAATTGTTTCTAAAGAGCTTCAGTTTTAGGGATTGGATTATGCAATATCAGAAGCCAAGAAGAATGGGATTTATTTAATTTTAAGCTTGGTTAACAACTTCCCGGATTTCGGAGGTAAACACCAATATGTACAGTGGGCTAGAGATCGAGGGCAACAACTGAAATCTGACGATGATTTTTACAGTAACGCTGTTGTTAAAGGATACTACAAAACCACGTTAAGGTATAGCACGCACTTAAAACTAAAAAATATATATAATAAATAAAATAGTTTTGATTGACTTATTATAATAAATTTTGCTAATAGTGTGGATTTTGATCCTAATGTGATTGATTAATGCAGACTATTCTTGAGAGGAAGAATACAATTACAGGGATATCATATAAAGATGACCCTACTATATTTGCATGGGAGCTTATTAATGAAGCTCGCTGCGAAACTGATCCCTCTGGAAGACCTGTACAGGTTTTACAATATCGCGAATAAATATTTGCTTTACATGTTTTTCTTGATTCATATTTATTTTATTCAAAATGGCATACATAAAATAACTAACAACATTATATGTTAAACATGCTTTAATGTGGCGAGCATGACAAAATCGAACTCATTCTTACATGCTTTGTTTGATTTTTGTTTCATACTTTCATATTTATTCATGGTGATAAGTGTGGGAGTTTAAGTGAGATTTTATTTATGTATCTGTTATAGGAATGGATTCAAGAAATGGCAGCTTATGTTAAATCTATAGATCGTAACCATTTACTGGAAATTGGGCTAGAGGGTTTTTACAGACAATCAAGAAAGCAAAGCAATCCACATAATTCCGTGTATGGAACAGATTTTATTTCCAACAACCAGATTTCGGAGATTGATTTTGCAACAATTCATGCGTATCCCTCATGGTAATGATTTCCCTTCAAAAAACAAGTCTATGGTTTTTATATGCACACGTCGATTGTCAAGTAATATACTTATGGTCTTCATTAATCATCAACATACATATGTGCGTGCAGGTACCTTGGATCAGACAATGTGCAAATTAAGGAGACACAGATATGGCTACAAACACACATTCGAGATTCAAATGAAGTGATAAAAAAACCTCTGGTTATTTCAGAATTTGGAACATCCTCAAAACTACGAGGGTTCCAAGTAAGGCAAAGAGATAGATATTTTGAAGTTGTGTACAACAATATTTTTGAGTCTGTTAAAAGTGGAGGCTCGTGCAGTGGTGGGCTTTTTTGGCAAATGCTTGGCCTAGGAATGGAGGCATTTAACGATGGTTATCAAATAGTTTTAGGCCATGAGCCTTCGACTGCTGCAATTATTGCCCAACAATCGCGCAGGTTATCAGAACTCAACAGCCCTCAAGTTTTGTTAACTAATGATGAATGATATGTCAAGTAAAACTTCAATTTTTCTTCTTGGTTAGTTATATATGAATTTTGTTGATGTTTTTGGCCCCCTTTTGGATTGGTACATTTCGACATTGGGTTAGAATTGAGTGAAGGTTATAGAATGAGACAACAGAAATGTAAAATGACGAAGCCTAATCACTCTTTAATTTATATTGCCAAAACGCGGAGAGGTTCCTAATAAGCAAACTCATTTAAAAGTGACTATGTTGGGGTTTTTTTTTTTTTTTTTTTTTTTTGGTATTAGGTTGAATCTAATTCGGCTCTAGCTAGTTGTGTTTAGTACAGATCTTCCGACAACCAATCTGCTGTAATAATATTGGATGTTTGAACCCGTAACCTATTGGTAACATCTCCACTGCTCAATCAATGAATCATCACACCTTTAATTTTATGTAAATGTTTTAAGATAATTCCAATATTCCATTGATGGATAGGTTCAAGAAGCCTTTTATTAACCTCCATATATTATAGTTCCAATGAGATCAGCTGTCCCGAATTATAGAGATAATATATATTTCAGTTTGGTGAGACCAATTGCCTTGTTTCGATATGATTGGATGGGTGGGCTTAAAATATTCAGTAATTAATAATTTTGACCAAGTCTTTTATATTACAAGGAGTTGGTAAGGATAAAGACGTGGAGTGAATCAAAGCAAAATAGTGTTGTTTACGTTATGAGCTTTTTCAATGAAAGGTAGCAATCATTTATGTATCATTCACTTGTCAATTTGTCATTATTTTTAGTTTCCAAAGATGAACAATCTTCTCAAAAGCTAGTTCATGGTAGGTAAGATCTAATGATCTTGAATTATTTATTATCTATGCTAAGATGTTATTTTTTTCAACACTTTGAAAGTAGGTATGTTTCTTAATCTTCAATTATATAACTTTGAAAATGACGGAGGAACTTCGATGTGTTTAAAGTAAACTACAAATGAATTGTGAAATATGTATCAATCAAGTTTATAAACTAATAAACTTTTTGACAATAAATAAGTAAATAAGACTAAAGGTTGTGTTTGAACAACTAAAAAAACTTACTTTTTGCAATTAGTTCTCAACTTTATCTCGAGGATTTCATCATCCACTAAAACTAGGCTGATGTAGGCTACATCACTCTGGTTGTAAATAGTGGTGGATCCAGGATTTTAGTCAATGATGGGCGAAATGATAAGCAAAAAAAAATAAAAATCTACCCAAGTTAGTAAAATAAGAAAAATACAACTATAAAAATAAATTGCATATACCAAATTGAATTAAGTGTAATCCAATTTAAAGCCAAAATAAGGTTACAATATCAATAACCTTAGCAAGGGGCCAATGAGCGTTATAATTAGAATATATAACTAAAATCACAAAATAGGATAAATATCTAATTGAAACTAAAAAAAAATCGAAAATTTATGAACATAATAAGATCCTAATACAATTTCATCGAAAAATGTTTATATAAGGCTCAAATTTTGTACGAGTTGGCTAGTGGCATATATTTTCATTGAATTCTTTAGTTATTATTTTAGATATTAATTTTAAATGTTTTTTTGGTTGGAGGTCTTACGCCATTTGTGAACAAGCAATTCATTGTTTTAATATTTGCAATTAAATATAAAATTGCGTTTAAAACAAAAAGTATGGAAATGTCACAATGACAAAATTTTATAAATATAAATAAATCATACGCTCCGAGATGACCAAAAATACATTTTTATTAAACTTAACAAAAAATTTATTGTTTGCAATTACTATAAAATTATATTGAAAAAAAAAATTGGTGAGTAACAATGATAAAAATAGTAATTATCAATAACCATAAAAATGTAATAGTGAATAGCCATAAAAAAAATATGTAATAGTAATTTTTTGGCAAATGCTTGGCCTAGGAATGGAGGCATTTAACGATGGTTATCAAATAGTTTTAGGCCATGAGTCTTCGACTGCTGCAATTATTGCCCAACAATCGCGCAGGTTATCAGAACTCGACAGCCCTCAAGTTTTGTTAACTAATGATGAATGATATGTAAAGTAAAACTTCAATTTTTCTTCTTGGTAAGTTATATATGAATTTTGTTGATGTTTTTGGCCCCCTTTTGGATTGGTACATTTCGACATTGGATTTATTGAATGAGACAACAGCATTGTAAAATGACGAAGCCTAATCACTCTTTAATTTATATTGCCAAAACGCGGAGAGGTTCCTAATAAGCAAACTCATTTAAATGTGACTATGTTGGGTTTTTTTTTGGTTGGGTCGAATCTAATTCGGCTCTAGCTAGTTGTGTTTAGTACAGATCTTCCAACAACCAATCTGCTGTAATAATATTGGATGTTTGAACCCGTAACCTAATGGTAACATCTCCACTGCTCAATCAATGAATCATCACATCTTTAATTTTATGTAAATGTTTTAAGATAATTCCAATATTCCATTGATGGATAGGTTCAAGAAGCCTTTTATTAACCTCCATATATTATAGTTCCAATGAGATCAGCTGTCCCGAATTATAGAGATAATATATATTTCAGTTTGGTGAGACCAATTGCCTTGTTTCGATATGATTGGATGGGTGGGCTTAAAATATTCAGTAATTAAGAATTTTGACCAAGTCTTTTATATTACAAGGAGTTGGTAAGGATAAAGACGTGGAGTGAATCAAAGCAAAATAGTGTTGTTTACGTTATGAGCTTTTTCAATGAAAGGTAGCAATCATTTATATATCATTCACTTGTCAATTTGTCATTATTTTTAGTTTCCATAGATGACCAATCTTCTCAAGATAGTTCATAGTAGGTAAGATCTAATGATCTTGAATTATTTATTAATCATCTATGCTAAGATGTTATTTTTTTCAACACTCTTTCAAAGTAAATCTTAGATTTCTGGCTAGCTTTTAAGTCTTATATGTTATAAGCGACTAAATCTTAGATGACATAAGCGACTATAACTTTGAAAATGTCGGAGGAACCTTGATGTGTTTAAAGTAAACTACAAATGAATTGTGAAATATGTATCAATCAAGTTTATAAACTAATAAACTTTTTGACAATAAATAAGTAAATAAGACTAAAGGTTGTGTTTGAACAACTAAAAAAACTTACTTTTTGCAAATAGTTTTCACCTTTATCTCGAGGATTTCATCATCCACTAAAACTAGGCTGATGTAGGCTATATCACTCTGGTTGCAAAATTGGCGGATCTAGGATTTTAATCAAGGAGGAGCGAAATGATAAGCAAAAAAAAAAAAAAGTTCTACCCGAGTTAGTAAAATAAGAAAAATACAACTATAAAAATAAATTGCATATACCAAATTGAATTAAGTGTAATCAATTTAAAGCCAAAATAAGGTCACAATATCAATTACCTTAGCAAGGGGCCAACGAACGTAATAATTATAATATATAACTAAAATCACAAAATAGGATAAATATCTAATTGAAACAAAAAGTAGGGGAATGTCACAATGACAAAATTGTATAAATATAAAGAAATCATACGCTCCGAGATGACCAAAAATACATTTTTATTAAACTTAACAAAAATTTTTATTGTTTGCAATTACTATAAAATTATATTGAAAATAAAAAATTTGGTGAGTAACAATGATAAAAATAGTAATTATCAATAACCATAAAAATGTAACAGTGAATAGCCATAAAACAAATATGTGCTCGATGAGTATCAAACTCGGGTTGTTTACAAAAATTACAAATTTTCAACCACTACACTAATAGAAAAATGTAAAAATAGTTGAATGAACAATTTACATATTGTATTATACATTATAAAATTGATTTTTAAAAGTTAAATATATAATAAAATTATTTTAAAAGTTGAGGGGGGCATTATAGGTGTTTGGCCTTACTGGCATTAGTAGGTGCTTGGCCTTAAAGGTTGTGCAATGCAAATGCGTCTTATTGGCATTAGTAGGTGTTTGGCCTTGACGAACTGCCATGGCTGCAGACTCAATGGAAGGACGGGTACCTTGATGAACTGATATGGCTACAGATTCAATGGAAGGACGGGATTGCCTAACTCTTGTTTTCTTCCTGTGTAATAAGGGAATAAGCCTTGCGAAAAATAGGCAAGGGTTGCATGAGCAAGATCTGTCCACAAATTGCACTATAAGACTCATTAAGCCCCATAAAAAATTGCATTAGAACATTGCGCTCATCACGCTCCATGTGTTTTTTCATAGCACCACAAGAACACAAGGACAAATCATTATATGAGGCCAATTCATCACATAGTTTTTTTAGTTTGGTGAAATAACTTGCTACAGACATTTGTTCTTGAGAAAGAGAGGAAAGATCTCACTGCAACTGAAAGATTCTTGGAGCATTGCTTTAGGAAAATCTTTCTTTGAGATCCTCCCAAGCCTCATGCGTTGTAGATGAATAAATCACACTGTCTGCGATGTCAGGTTCAATGGAATTAAGGATCCATGAAAGCACCATGTCATTGCAACGTTGTCAAAGTAGAAACTTGTTCAATTTTGTCTCTTCTGAGGGTACCTCCAGCGTTCCATCAATATATCCTAACTTAATTTTCGAGCTTAGGGTGATGCTCATAGAATGACACCATGTTGCGTAGTTGTCTCCATTAAGAAGCTTGGAGACAAACACCATTCCAGGGTGATCAGAGTGATGGATAAAAAAATGGCTAGAAGTTTCATGGTTTTTCACAGCCAAAGAAATCTTTGTATTATCGCTCATGGTAAAGGGATGAAGAAAGAAAGATGACTATAGTGATAGCTGGCGGCTGAAACAAGAGCTAGGATTAACCTGTCTCTGATACCATGTAAAACAATGGTATGTACAAAATAATATGTCAGGATAAGTTTTCATTATATAAGCAAGAATATTTATACAAGAAGTATTCTGATAGCTTTAGGAAACTTTTAATAAAAATACAATTCAGTTTTCACAACTATAATATTCTTAAGATTTTCATAACTATAATATCCTAATTATACCTTATAGTATTCTAATTATATCACTATATCATAGGAGAATCATTGATTTTCAACATTTCGAGACCCATTCCAAATGCAAAATGACATACTTGATAAATTCATGATGAATACTTTGAAACAAGACCAATTTTATTCCTTTTATTCATTAGAGAGATTTTTAAACTTATTTGAAATAATAGTAAACAAGTAAGAAACATATGCATTATATCGTATATATCAATGCTTCAACTGAATATACACATACTGCCCAGGGCCAGCTGAAAAATAACTTCTTACCGCTTCTTGAATTGTGTTAACAATCTCGGGCAACTCGGTTGTTGCAACTTCAGCCGGTGCATCTCCAGTGGCCATAGCAACCAAATTACAGGCAATCTTATGACCTATGGAATATTTCGTATACATTCAAATTAGGGATGGCAACGGGGCGGATTGGGGCGGATTTGGACAAATCCATCCCCGCCCCGCTGGAGATCACGGATATCCAAATCCGCCCCGAATATCCGTTTACCATATTTTGTAAAAACCATCCCCGAACCGGACGAATTGGTGGATATCCGCCCCGCCCAAAATACCCGGAGAAAAAAAAACATATTCTCGTATAATCAAAAAAAAAAAAAAAAAAAACAGATTATAACATATTTGGTTTTTGTGAGATCATACAGAAATTACAAACCATACAAAAATTAACAAAAAATAAAAAAAAATTACAACAAATTCAAATTTTTTTTTACAACAAATTCAAAAAAATCAATTTCTGAGATCAGATCTTGAACTTGATCAGTTCAGATCCTGATCAGATCTTGATCTTGATCTTGATCCTGATCTTGATCAGCTTGATCAGATCCCGATCTTCATCAGATCCTGATCTTCATCCTCATCTTGATCAGATCTTCATCTTGATCAGATCTCCATCTTGATCTTCATCACATCCTTATCTTCATCTTGATCAGATCCTGCTCATGATCCTAATCTTGATCTTGATGGGGGAGAGGAAGAAACCCTTGTCTTTTGATCTCCAAGCTTCAAATAGAGATCTCTCTGCGAGGGAGGCAGATTGCTGCTTGAGGGAGCAGGGAGGCTGGAGGCAGATATCTCGAGGGAGCAGGGAGGCAGTCAGGCAGATCTCTCGCAGTTTCGCTGTTTTGATAGAGAAGAGGGACCCCTTTGCGGCGACCTTCGTTGTTTTGAGGGAGAAGAAGGGACGAGGGACACAACCTTCGCTGTGACAAAGGACTGGACGAGAGAGACCTCGCTGTGACGAAGGATTGGAGACGAGAGAGGGGTAGGAGAAAGACTAGATTGGAGACGAGAGAGAGACGGGTGTTGGTCTGTCTCTACTTTTGCTCCTCCTCCTCTGTTTGTTTCAGCTGAAAAAACGAAGTGAGTGATTGAGAGAGAGAGGTGAGAGGCAGAGGTGTTGGTTTTTTTTTTTTTTTTTTTTCTTCGCATTTAAAGGGTTGAGGGTATTTTTGTAATATCAACACTTAAACGGATATCCGCGGGGCGGATATGGCCAAATCCGTATCCGCTCATAATATTTAATGGATGTTGTTTAGATATCCGTATCCGCCCCAAAATCCATTTAGGCATATCCAAAACCGTCCCAAACGGATTGGGTGGGGCGAATATCCGTGAAAATCCGCCCAACTACCATCCCTAATTCAAATCCCATGATCCCAAACAATATACACTAAGAATCTGAAATCACACAAAAATGTAAACTCTACAAATAAATATGTAGAGTGAGTGAGGTACATACAGTATGCTGCAGACTTTCAAGTATCAAATTGACCTCAATGAGACCCTTTGTTAGGTAGGGATGATGAATGTTTTAACAAGTAAAAGGAATGGCAGGTTGGTTTTTTCAATTGCATGGGAAGGGAAGAAGGGTAGATATTTTTTGAGTGTGAGATTCTTCTTCTCCGACGTAATGCGGTAGGTTTTGAGGCCTTATTCAGTCAATTATTCCTACCTACCTATTATCTTAATTTTCCTTCTCACGCACAATCATATAAAATAGTCCTGACTCTTCATTATTCTCATAAACTTTTAGACGGTGAAGATGGGCTCGAACCAAAACCAAGTTACAACCATTGATGAAGATGAAGCAAATTTTTTGTTTGCCCTGCAACTGGGGACCTCGTCGGTCTTGCCAATGGTACTGCGAGCCGTGGTCGAACTTGACGTGTTCGAGATCATAGCCAAAGCAGGTGTAGGTGCGCAACTGTCCGCAAAAGAAATCGCGGATAACATTACCACAAAAAATGTGGTCGCTCCCTTTATGCTTGATCGGATCCTCCATCTTCTTGCAAATTCTTCAATTCTCATCAGCAACGTCGTCGCACGTGAGGATGGCACTGGGGAAAGGCTGTATGGCTTAGCTCCAGTTTGCAAGTATTTTGTTCGGAACGAAGATGGAGTTTCGTTGGCTCCATTCCTGATGTTTATTCAGGATAAAGTCTTAATGGATAGCTGGTTAGTAAATTTTATACGAAAAATGTTTTTCAGGCATTATTTTTTTTTTCTAGTGCACAAGTACACATACCTTAATACATTCCCCTACTACGCTCTGTTCTAAAAATTTCGGCCTAGGTGTTAGCAAGTTTTTGAACTTAAAAAAAATAAAATTATTTCCAATTCCAGAAGGAAAAAAAAAACGGTTTGAATGCTACATAAAGAACTTTAGCCAGATGAATGGGGAAACCTAGGATGTAGAAGATCATAACATGAGTGATTTAGCCTTTTTGGATTTCAATATATCAACTCATGTGATTCATCATATGATTCATATAAGATTCATCTATCTAGATATCATTATATACATCCGAAAAGTTGTATGCTTTGGAAGAAGCTTGTACAGTTTGAGAAGACGTTTCGATTGATCAAAAAGAAGAATCTACTTCAACCGATATATCCTTAGGCATGGCCATACATAACATAGAAATTACACTTGGAAAGGGCGGACAATTAGCGAGAGTTGCGAGTGTTGTAGCAAAACTAATTGCAAAATATGGTAAATAAGACACATTAAAATTACCATTTGGGAGGTTCGTTTGATATTTAAAAACTGCTCAGCAACAGTCGGGCAAGTGGGTAATCTTGGGGTTAACCAGAAAAGTTTGGGTAGAGACGGATTTAAGTGTTGGCTAGATAAGCGTCCTGCATTAAGAAGGGTAGTTTCGAATCCTGTAGACCATCCCCATGGGGGTGGTGAAGGGAGGGCCCCAATTGGTAGAAAAAAAAAACCCTTGGGATTATCCTGCGGTTTGAAGAAGAAATTAAAAAAAAAAGATAATATATAGTGATAGTTTGATTCTCCATCGCCGTAGTAAATAGGAGTATTAAATCAAATATGTTTCTTCGTCTTTACAAAAAAAAAAAAGATAGGAGGAATTTGCTGTGACACGTTCACTAAAAACACTAAAATAAACAGTTTGTAGCTGATCATTTATTGGAAAAAATTGAAAAGTTCAATCAAAGGACATAAAAGAAATAATAGTAACTTGGTCCTGGGCATCTGCCATTATCCCCAAAACGATCGGCCATACAATTGCTATTCATAATGGAAAAATGCATTTACCCATTTATATAATAGATAGTATGATAGGTTATAAATTGGGAGAATTTGCACTGCTACTCAGAATTTCCGCTATTATGTCCTATAAATTTGGGAAAATACAAGTTGAAAACAATCGAGATGAGGTTTTCAAGGCAATTGCAAGGCCTTTTGTTTTACAAGTTGAAACTACTCACCCTAATTTTAGTATCTAATGATGGAACACTTAAATTAGTTAGTTTAGCTTGTAATCTATGCAATTTTTTGTATTTGGTGAATATATAGGTACCACTTGAAAGATGCAATTGTGGAAGGAGGAATACCATTTAACATGGTTCATGGTGTAAATATATTTGAATTAGCTGGCATTGATCCCAGACTTAACGAGCTCTTCAACCAAGCAATGTTTAATCGTTCGACCATAATCATGAAAAAGATACTCGACAAATATAAGGGATTTGACAACTTAAAAGAGCTCGTAGATGTGGGTGGTGGTCTTGGAACTACGCTTAAGATCATTACTTCTAAATATCCTACGATTAAGGGTATTAACTTCGATCTACCGCATGTTATCAAACGTGCACCATCTTACCCTGGTAAGTATATTGGAAAACAAGAATTCAATTCAATGAAAAATATTTCCCAAAGGCTTTTAGAAGTGGATTAAACTTAAGATTTCAAAAACTTATTCATCAGAAATAAAATTTTGGTTATTTTAAGTAATAACTTGGGTGTTTGAATGATCACTCGGATGCAGGCGTTGAACATGTTGGTGGAGATATGTTTGCGAGTGTTCCAAAAGCAGAAGCAATTTTCATGAAGGTGAGTTAAACTAAATGTAAATGAAAACGATAGATTGATGTTGGATTAAGACATACATAGTTATTAGATATACTATATGAACATGGGATATTTTTAACTGTATATATCGATCTTACACGAATTTGTTCTTTGAGTGGCTTTATTAATTCAAAATTTTGATTTCTAGAGGATTCTTCATGATTGGAGTGATGAAAAATGTGGGATTGTACTGAAAAATTGTTATGAAGCATTACCTGAGCATGGGAAGGTTATTGTAGTAGAGTCGATTCTTCCTTCAGAGCCAGAGACTACTGTTGCAGCTAAAACTCATTGTCAACTTGATCTTGTCATGATGGCACAATGCCCAGGAGGTAAAGAAAGAACTGAGCAAGAGTTCGAAACCTTGGCAAACTTAGCTGGTTTTGCAGGTGTTAACAAGGTTTGTTCTACTTACAATTATTGGGTAATGGAGTTTTATAAGGAGTGAATGTGATTTTTTGATGAATTTTAAAACTATATTTGTCAAGTTCATTATTATATTTTGGAAATTGATTATAACTCTGTTCTTATAGTTGGATATGAGTGAATCAAAGCAAAATAGTGTTGTTTACGTTATGAGCTTTTTCAATGAAAGATAGCAATCATTTAAATATCAATCACTTGTCAATTTGTCATTATTTTTACGTTATGAGCTAGTTCATAGTAGGTAAGATCCAATGATCTTGAATTATTTATTAATCAACTATGCTAAGATGTTGTTTTTTTCAACACTTTGAAAGTGGGTAGGTATGTTTCTTAATCTTCAATTTTATGAGTTTTTTTTTTAAATAACCAGCAATGTATGGATATTGACACCTCGAGTTAAGACAGTGATGTTTTACATAAGGGGAATTCTAAATGTCGAGGAAATGGGCGAGGAAACCAGCGAGAGGAGTGAGGTGGAGGGAGGGGAGTCATTCACTCTCCTCGAGATGCGTGCAAGAAAAGTCAACGCACACATCTCAAAGAGAGTGAATGGCTCCCCTCCCTCCACCTCACTCCCCTCGCTGGTTTCCTCGACATTTAGCCTCTCTCTTTACATAATAGAGTATTCCAAGTGACATAAAAATTGAGTTACCACAGTGGTTCAAATAGAAAACATTCTAGATTTCTGGCTAGCTTTTAAGTCTTATATGTTATAAACGACTAAGTCTTAGATGATACAAGCGACTATAACTTTGAAAATGACGGAGGAACCTTGATGTGTTTAAAGTAAACTACATATGAATTGTGAAATATGTATCAATCAAGTTTATAAACTAATAAACTTTTTGACAATAAATAAGTAAATAGGACTAAAGGTTGTGTTTGAACAACTAAAAAAACTTACTTTTTCCAATTAGTTTTCACCTTTATCTCGAGGATTTCATCATCCACTAAAACTAGGTTGATGTAGGCTACATCACTCTGGTTGCAAACAGTGGCGGATCCAGGATTTTAGTTAAGGAGGGGCAAAATGATAAGCAAAAAAAAAAAAAAATCTACCCGAGTTAGTAAAATAAGAAAAATACAATTATGAAAATAAATTGCATATACCAAATTGAATTAAGTGTAATCCAATTTTAAGGCAAAATAAGGTCACAATATCAATAATCTTAGCAATGGGCATACGAGCGTAATAATTAGAATATATAACTAAAATCACCAAATAATTAGGATAAGTATCTAATTGAAGCTAAAAAAAATCGGAAATTTATGAACATGATAAGATCCTAATACAATTTCATCAAAAAATGTTTATATGAAGCTCAAATTTTGTACGAGTTGGCTAGTGGCATATATTTTCATTGAATTCTTTAGTTATTATTTTAGACATTAATTTCAAATATTTTTTTGGTTGGAGGTTTTATGCCACTTGTGAACAAGCAATTCATTGTTTTAATGTTTGCAATTACATATAAAATTGCGTTTAAAACAAAAAGTAGGAAAAATCACAATGACAAAATTGTATAAATATATAGAAATCATACGCTCCGAGATAACCAAAAATAAATTTTTATTAAACTAAACAATTGTTTTTTATTGTTTGCAATTACTATAAAATTATATTGAAAATAAAAAATTTGGCGAGTAACAATGATAAAATAGTAATTATCAATAACCATAAAAATGTAACAGTGAATAGCCATAAAACAAATATGTGCTCGATGAGTATCAAACTCGGGTTGTTTACAAAAAACATAAAAATATTAATTTCTAGGATAAATTAATCAAACATAACATATAATAAGATCTAGCCGAGTATCTCTTTTGACATTTTTTTAATTCAAATATTAATTTTCTTCTTGAACATGCCTATATTTTAGAGGCTTGAGGCCAACTCATAAAAAAATAAATTAAGGATTCGTTTCTATATGTTTATTTTTTTCAGGTAACAACAAGAATACTAGTGATAATTAACATAACATTAAAAATTAGTTTTTTTTTGCTAGCTCAGTTGCTAGAATTGTACATTCATTCTCCTTGTGAGAGTTACGAACTCACCATGAGTGTAGCAAGCTTTCACCTGATTATTAAGAGCATTAATGCGATCGCTGTTGATTAAAGTCTTTGTCGTGGATAGGTGGCAACAACCCTATGAAAGGTTGCGGACTCATCAATGGAATTTAGTAACTTTTCACCTAATTATTAAGAGCATTACATGCACTCGTCGTTGATTATAGTCTATGTGACATGGATAGGTGGCAACAACCCTATGAAAGGTTGCAGACTCATCAGTGGAGTTTAATAACTTTTCACCTGATTATTAAGAGCATTACATGCGCTCGTCATTGATTAGAGTATTTGTGACGTGGATATGTGGCAACAACCGTATGAGAGATTTTTTTTTGAAAGGCAACCGTATGAGAGGTTGCAGACTCACCATTGGAATTTAGTAAGTTTTCACCTTATTATTAAAAAATTACATGTGCTTGTCGTTGATTAGAGTCTCTGTGACGTGAATATGTGGCAACAACCGTATGAGAGGTTGCAGACTCACCAATAGAATTTAGTAAGTTTTCACTTGATTATTAAGAGCATTACATGCACTCGTCGTTGATTAGAGTTTCCGTGCGACATGGATGCTAGGTATCAGCAACCCTGGGGACAATAGCCTCTGGCCATTGTTTCCCATTAGAGGACTACAATGTAGCCTCTGAGCATGATTAAAAAATAAAAACCGAGTAGTCTTGTGGCAATTGTCGCGATGGGTATTACAATACAAGGTTTGGACCATGTGTACTTCTCAAACCTATTCGGCCATTCCCAAGGTTTGAAATCCCCAATATTTGTGCAAATGTTGGTTGCAAAGCAAGGCTTTGAGTGAGTTGGCTTACAATGGTGTGTGGCTCTTATAATTAATACGAGTGAGTTGACTCAAATTGATCAGTTTTAATCACTCAAAAGCCTTGCAAGCACAAACCCAAGATGGGAAATGGCGGATTCCCTAGATTTTGCCTGGTTTTGATCGATTGATCGCAAAAGCAAAGCTGAGAATTTGAGAACCCTAAATGAAGAAAGAGAAGAAAAGACCAATTAGAGAGATGGCATGGAATCTGTGACAGAGGAGGCGACCAAAAGGACTTGTTCGCGATGGAGATCAGAGAAGAAAAATTGTTTGATTCAGGAATGATTTCAGGTTTTTGTCAATAAGAGAGGGCATTTTCGAAAAACCAAAATTTGTGCCTAACGCACGCAAGCACTGCTCATTGAGCCCATTTTCGTTACAAAGGTTAGATGAGGTGGACAACATCAATTACTTAACACAAGAGGGAATGGGGAATATTATGGGAGCTGGACAATACCGGCTTTGAGGGTGGCCCAAGAGGCCCGGGCCTAGGGCACCACACCATAGGGATGGCAGTGGGGTAGATTTTTTCAGATATCCACCCCACTCGCCTCGTTTGGGGCGGATTCGGATTTCCAATATGTATCTATTTATTAATCGGGGCGGATACAAATTTGGCCATATCCGCCCCACGGATATCCGTTTATCCAGTAAATTTACAAAAATACCCTTCTCCTATATAAAGGATTAAACCCTAAGTTTCTCACACCCTCTCGGCCTCTCACACACAGATTCATTCTCGTCTAGTCTCCTCACAGCGAAGGCGGAGCCCGCCTCTTCTCACAGCGAACTTCTCTCTCAGCGAAGGCGGAGGTCGACCCTCCCTTATTCTCTCGGCCGTCCCTTCTTTTCTCTCACAGCGAAGGTGGAGGTCGGCGTCCAGTCGTCCCTTCTTCTCTCTCACAGCAAAGGCGGAGGCCGACGTCCCTTCTTCTCTCTCACAGCGAAGGCGGAGGTGTCGACCCTCCCTTCTTCCCGGCCGCCTCCCTCTCCCCTCCCTTCCCCGCCTTTCCCTAGATCTCAGATCTAAGATTCTTTGGATCGAATTTTATTTATTTATTTTGTAATTTTTTGTATGGTTTGTTGTAATTTTTGTATGGATTCTTTGTAGTTTTGTGTTACTGATCTAATGAATGATTGAGACTGAGATTCTTTAGATCGATTTTTTTTTTTGTAATTTTTTGTATGGTTTGTTGTAATTTTTGTATGGATTCTTTGTAATTTTGTATTACAGATCTAATGAATGAAGTTTACTGTAGTTAAACGGATAACCAGCTTGGAGTTAGCAAATTAGGAAGATAGCAAATTAGGGGCGGAGATCCGACAATCTAGTAACAAAATTGCAAACCAATAACAAAATTGCAAACCGTAAACGCATGGGGGCGGTTACGATTTTTAAATAAAATTGTAAACGGATTGGCAGGGCGGATTTGGGGATCCGTTATTCCTGATGGATCGGGGATGGATTTGCTCAAATCCGCCTCAATTCGCCTCGTTGCCATCCCTACCACACCACATGGGGCACCAAGCTTATAAAAATAAAGTTTCTTGTACGTGTTGTGTTCGCACGTTCTATATCACATTGATAGACCGAGACAAGGTGAAAAGATTTCGTTTTTTTTAAATCATCACGAGTTGAATCAATAAGGTGAAAAGCTTTCCCGTTTTGGACTTATATCTAAAATAATTATATTCATTTTTCTAAAAGTTTTTCTGTAAGATATATACAAAGAGGAACCATTTCGAGAGTTGGCAAGGATTGAGGGGGGGTCATGCGTAGGAAGCACAGGAGGACATCCTGTGCACATTTCTCAGCTGTCTGATCTGATCCGACGGCTTAGATTCATGGATTTCAAAAAAAAATTGAATTTTGAAATCCATTTTTTTGAAATTCATAAATCTGAACCATCGGATCTAATCCGACGGTTGATAAATGTGCACAGGAGGACGTCCAATGCTTTGTGCGCAGGAGCCCCCCCCCCCCCCCCCCCCCCGGATCCGAGTTGGCCATGGGCACCCCACATGAGGGCCAGCAACTGGAGCTAGACAAAATTGCTAGAATGATGAAGTATGGGATTATAAGGAAATTTGTCAAATTGGTGTTAGTTGGGATAGACACTTTGGCCACCAATTTTCGAAGGTGGAGTTGGTAGGGTACTTCTGGCAAGGTGGTGGGTGAGCTCAACCCAGCATTATATATCTCTTAACCTACACATACTACAACATCATCACCCCTTATTCCTCCTCTTCACCTATGAAAGGTTGCAGTCGAATTTGGCTAACTGGCGAGGAAATCAGCGAGGGAGGGAGGGGACCCTCCATTTTCCTCGCGATGTGTGCATCCGATCCCTTGCACGTATTGTGAGGGGGATGGAGGGTCCTCCCTCCCCCCCTCGCTGTTTTCCTCGACAATTAGAATTGAGGGTTGCAAACTCTTCAGTGGAGTTTAGTAACTTTTCACCTGATTATTAAGAGCAATTACATGCACTCGTCATTGATTTAGAGTATTTGTGACTTGAATATGTGGCAAAAACTTAATGAAAGGTTGCACACTCACCATTGAAATTTAGTAAGTTTTCACTTGATTATTAAGAGCATTACATGCGCTCGTCATTGATTAAAGTCTGTGACGTGAATATGTGCCAACAACCGGATGAAAGGTTGCAGACTCACCAATAGAATTTAGAGCATTTCATGCGCTCGTCATTGATTAGAGTTTTTGTGCGACATGGATGCTAGGTATCAGCAACCCTGGGGACAATAGCCTCTCGCCATTGTTTCCCATTAGAGGACTACAATGTAGCCTCTGAGCATGATTAAAAAATAAAAACCGAGTAGTCTTATGGCAATTGTCGCGATGGGTATTACAATACAAGGTTTGGACCATGTGTACTTCTCAAACCTATTCAGCTATTCCCAAGGTTTGAAATCCCCAATATTTGTGCAAATGTTGGTCGCAAAGCAAGGCTTTGAGTGAATTGGCTTAAAACGGTGTGTGGCTCTTATAATTAATATGAGTGAGTTGACTCAAATCGATCAATTTTAATCACTCAAAAGCCTTGCAAACACAAACCCAATCTGTGAAATGGCGGAAACCCTAGATTTTGCCTGGTTTTGATCGATTGATCGCAAAAGCAAAACTGAGATTTTGAGAACCCTAAATGAAGAAAGAGAATAAAAGACCAATTAGAGAGATGGCATGGAATCTGTGACACAGGAGGCGACCAAGAGGACTTGTTTGCGATGAAGATCAGAGAAGACAATTTGTTTGATTCAGGAATGGTTTCAAGTTTTCATCAATAAGAGAGGGCATTTTCGAAAAACAAAAATTTGTGCCTGACGCACACAAGCACTGCTCATTGAGCCCATTTTCGTTACAAATGTTAGACGAGGTGGACAACATCAATTACTTAAACAAGAGGGAATGAGAGCTGGACAATACCGGCTTTGAGGGTGGCCCAACCCCAACCACACCACATGGGGTACCAAGTTTATAAAAATAAAGTTTATTGTACATGTTGTGTTTGCACGTTCTATGTCACCTTGATGGGCTTGTCTAATGGGCGAGGGAGGGGGTGAAACCCTCCATCCCCTTTGAGACGTGTGTGATGGAGGGTTTCACCCCACTTTTGCCCGTCGCCAATTAGAATTCCCTCACCTTGATAGACCGAGACAAGGTGAAAAGATTTCGTTTTTTTAAAATCATCACGAGTCGCGAGCCGGATCAGTAAGGTGAAAAGATTTCCGTATTGGACTTATATCTAAAAAAATTATATTCATTTTTCTAAAAGTTTTTCTGTATGATATATAAAGGGGTACCATTTCGAGAGTTGGTCATGGGCACCCCACTTGAGGGCCAGCAACTGGAGCTAGACAAGATTGCTAGAATGATGAAATTTCAAATTGGTGTTAGTTGGGATAGAGACACTATGGCCACCAATTTTCGAAGGTGGAGTTGGTAGGGTACCTCTGGCAAGGTGGTGGGTGAGCTCAACACCCATCATTATATATCTCTTAACCTACACATACATACTACAGCATCATCACCCCTTATTCCTCCTCTTCACACAACCATTAGTATTACCTCTCTCTCATTTTTCCACACCAAAAGAATGGGTTCAACCACCCACACCCCAATCAAAATCACAGCTCAAGAGGAAGATGAAGCTTGCAGCCATGCGATGCAATTGGCAAGTGCTTCAGTCCTCCCTATGGTCTTGAAAGCAGCAATTGAGCTTGATGTGCTTGAAATCATTGCTAAAGCTGGTCCTGGTGCCTACATCAGCCCTGCTGAAATTGTATCACAACTCTCCACTACTAACCCAGAGGCCCCTGTCATGCTTGATCGTATGTTGCGTCTCCTTGCTAGTTACAAGGTGGTGACTTGCACTCTCAAAACTTCTGAGGGTGGAGAAGTTGAGAGGTTGTATGGTTTGGCCCCTGTGTGCAAATTCTTGGTCAAGAATGAAGATGGTGTCTCAATTGCTCCTTTGGTTCTCATGAATCAAGATAAGGTCCTCATGGAAAGCTGGTAACACCATAACCCCTCTTAATTATCTTTTGATACAATCTACATAAATTGAATCTATCCTACTTAATTGTTCTAATCATTTCACACATATTTTGTAACAATTTCAAAACAATATCATTTTTGAGCTGCAACGGTTCGTTATATAATATCAAAGCAAAATTAAATTAGTAAAAAAAAATGAAAAACAAAGTACAATAAAAAACAGAGAGATACAATCACCATGAATAATATCACTAGTAGCATCATGCTATTCATAACGATACAATTATTGTATCACATTGTCTGTGAAAATATATAAAATTGTCTAGTGAACTGTTACAATTTAAAAGTAATATCATTTTGAGAATTATTGCAAAAATGCTAATAGGATGTAGTGATCATTGTCACAAAAAACAAAATCAACATGTATCTTTCTGGTATGTGATAATTAGATATTGCTATTTCTAGATTGCCCATAAAATATTTTTATTTTGGCGAGGAAATGAGCGAGGAAACCACCAGCGAGGGAAGTGAGGCAGAGGGGGAAAACCGTTCATCCCTCTCAGGATGCGCGCGAAAAGTCAACGCACACATCCCCTGGAGGGTGAACGGTTTCCCCACCTCCACCTCACTTCCCTCGCTGGTTTCCTTGCTCATTTCCTCGACATCTAGAATTTTGCTTTTATTTTTCGGGAATTCTAAATGTCGAGGGAAAGGGCGAGGAAAACAGCGAGGTAAAAGAGGTGGCGGGGGGTGAACCGTTCACCCCCCTCGAGATGCGCACGCGGCACACATCTCGAGGGGGGTGAACGGTTCACCCCCCGCCACCTCCTTTACCTCGCTGTTTTCCTCGCCCTTTCCCTCGACGCATAGCAAAGCTCTTTATTTTTATGTCAAGTTGATTAAAGGAAAACAAGAGAATGGAATCTTGGCTGCTGTCCACCAAGCACTGATGAGGCTAAAACCTACCAAACTTGTTTGGTAGAAGGTCCTTATTGATTCCTCAACATCCACATACTACCAAAGAGAAATAAATAAATTGAAAAAAACAAGTGAATTAGGTTTGGTGAGGTGAAATCATTGACTATTTTGTTTTGGCCTTTATTTTTTGTTTTATTGCGAGTTTGAGTTCTGAAATCAAAATTTGATTTTGAAAGATATATTCTTTGTGCATTGACTTCTGTTATATGTTTATAGAACTAATAATAGTCTTTGATATATGTGCTTAATTAGGTACCACTTGAAAGATACAGTTTTAGATGGTGGCATTCCATTCAACAAGGCATATGGAATGACAGCATTTGAGTACCATGGCACAGACCCTAGGTTCAACAAGGTCTTCAACAGGGGAATGGCTGATCACTCAACCATAACCATGAAAAAGATTCTCGAGGTTTACACTGGATTCGATGGTTTGAAATCATTAGTCGATGTTGGGGGTGGTACTGGTGCTATAATTAACACTATTGTTTCTAAATACCCATCGATTAAAGGCATTAACTTTGATTTGCCTCATGTTATCGAAGATGCACCATCATATCCTGGTAATTTTCATAGTTCTAACAATCCCTAGATTTTTATTTAATTTAATTTCTTGTTTCTCTCTATTATTTGAAGTTGACATGAAATATGTGGATTTTTGTATAGGTGTTGAGCATGTTGGGGGAGATATGTTTGTCAGTGTCCCAAAAGCAGATGCCATATTTATGAAGGTATTTTATTTATATATTTCTGTTTTAAAACATTGATGAGCATTGCAAAATTTAATGTGATTGAGAATGTTGCAGTGGATTCTTCATGACTGGAGCGATGAGCATAGCTTGAAGTTTTTGCAAAATTGTTACAATGCATTGCCATCAGATGGAAAGGTGATTATCGCAGAATCAATTCTTCCAGTGTTACCAGAGACAGATCTCGCCGCAAATGGTGTTTTCCAGCTTGACAACATCATGTTAGCTCATAATCCAGGAGGCAAAGAGAGGACAGAAAAAGATTTTGAAGGCTTGGCAAAGAAGGCCGGATTTTCTGGTTTCAAAGTTGTATGTCGTGCTTATGGCACTTACATCATGGAGTTCTCTAAATAGAGTGACGGGGTTTGTTTCTTCTATATGTTGGGTTTGTGTGGTTAACAGGATCGATTAAATATTGTTGTTTCTGTGAAATAAATTTTCTTGGAGGGATACTATTGTATGCTTTGTAAGAAAAAATTAATTCTGGTTGGCTTCGTAACTCTTTTCCTGTAAAAATAAAATATAAATATACAAGTAATTTCTACACAAACATTTTTCTCAGTTTGTTTCATTTGGTATATTAGATATGAAGATATTCAAAACCAAGACAATCAACATTGATCGATTGGAGTTCATATTATAATTATTGACCAGTAAAATCTTAAGTTATTTATGATTAAACATAATACAAATTATAGTTAATTTGATAAACTGCTGAACCAAAACAATTATACCTGGGGTAAATGAATTAAGGTAAGGCTTAGCTGTTGTATTAAATCATACGCTTAAGACTCTAGTTGATTCAATGGAAATAAGAAGAACAGAAACATACCGGATCGATCCATAGCGATTTCCCCGTTGATTGTGATGAGTTTGGATTGTTTGGATCTTCCGATTGATTCAAGCGTTTTCCCTTAGATCTCTGTTGAGAGGATACAGAAAATAATTCCAAAGTTTTGTTCTTTCTACGCATACGCTCAATCGGGGACCCATCCTATTTATAATGTCCATAAGTCACAACCCTTCAAATTACGGGCTGTGAATTTCCAATTCTGCCCCTCATTGAATTAGAAATTACATCCTTATTTACACCATGTTATTTATTAATACCTTATAGTCCAATACCCCTATTAGATCACATATTTAAATGGACTATACTTTAAGATAGCAATACACGTTATATTACATATGTGTGCCCACATTATTGGATTTGTCCAACAATCTCCCACTTGGGCCACATATGTTACCGTTAATGTGTATAACCGTATGAGCTCAAAACTTGCTATCACAAGTAAAGGTATTTCGAAACAATCTCGTCCGTTGACTATATTGATATAGGATTAAAGCGATTTGCGTCACAAGTAGCGTAACGAAATCCATCAATAGTCACATATACCAATATAATCAAATGACATAGATCAAACATGGATGTAGAGCATGGAAATTACATGTGATGTGATCCAAACATGTCTATTTCCAACCGGTCCAACTTTAATCTTTAATGAGATCAAACATATAATAAACAGACAATTGACTGAAGACTTTATTTCTGCAGAAAATACTAAATTACACCAATGTGTCCAAAAATTCATCATAGAACAACAAAACTCCCACTAAACCATGATATCCTCATGTGACATAACACCCATATGAGCGGTGTGCTCATGAAAAACCTTGGGTGGTAATCCCTTAGTAAGCGGATCCGCAATCATGGAGTGTGTCCCAATATGCTCTATGAAAATCTGTTTATTCTCTACTCTCTCCTTCACAACCAGGAACTTTATGTCAATATGATTTGACCTAGACGAGCTCCTGTTGTTGTTGGCATATAAAACTGCTGACTTATTGTCACAATATAACTTTAGTGGTCTTTCTATGTCATTCAAAATGCGCAGCCCAGTGACAAAATAACGCAGCCATAATCCGTGGTTGGAGGCCTCAAAACACGCCACATATTCTGCTTCCATGGTGGAAGAAGCTATGAGTGTCTGTTTAGCACTTCTCCAAGAAATAGCTCCTCCAGCTAACAGATAAATGTAGCCTGATGTAGATTTTCTACTATCTTGGCATCCAGCAAAATCAGAATCAGCATACCCTATGATCTCCAACTGATCTGATCTCTTGTATGTGAGCATGTAATCCTTAGTTCTCTGTAAATATCTCATAACCCGTTTAGCTGCTTTCCAGTGACTCATCCCAGGGTTATCCAAATATCTGCCAAGCATTCCAACAATGAATGCTATGTCTGGACGTGTACATACTTGAGCATACATAAGACTCCCAACAGCGGATGCATAGGGGATCTTTTGCATCTCTACAACTTCAAGTTTAGTCTTAGGACACTGTTTAAGACTGAATTTATCTCCTTTAGATATAGGGGTATCTCCTGGTTTACAATCTTGCATGCCAAACCTTTTAAGCACTTTTTCTATATAGCCCTTTTGTGATAATCCAAGAATACCCCGAAAACGATCCCGGTATATCTGAATCCCTAAGACAAAAGAAGCTTCACCAAGATCTTTCATTTCAAATTTCTTTGATAGAAATCTCTTGGTTTCGTGCAACATGTCTATATTATTAGTGGCAAGCAATATGTCATCAACATACAAAACCAAGAAGATATGCTTACTCCCACTGAACTTATGATACACACAGTTATCAACAACATTTGTCTTAAAACCAAACGAGACAATTACTTGATGAAATTTGTAGTACCATTGACGGGAAGCTTGCTTGAGCCCATAGATGGATTTCTTTAGTCTGCAAACCATATTCTTTGGGTCTCCAGACACAAAGTTTTCTGGTTGCACCATATAAATTGTTTCATCAATGTCGCCATTGAGAAATGCTGTTTTAACATCCATCTGATGCAACTCAAAGTCAAAATGTGCAACAAGAGCCATGATTGTCCTAAATGAGTCTTTCTTTGACACTGGAGAGAAAGTCTCTTTATAGTCGATGCCTTCCTTTTGAGTGAAGCCTTTAGCTACAAGACGAGCTTTATACCTTTCCACATTACCTTTTGAGTCCTTCTTGGTTTTGAATATCCATTTACAACCAATAGGCTTTGTATTTTCAGGTAATGGGACAAGATCCCAAACTTGATTGTCTTGCATAGACTTGTACTCCTCATTCATAGCATCTATCCACTTTTGAGAGTTAGAATCCTGCATGGCTTGATGGAAGTTGATTGGATCATTTTCCACCAATCCATCATTTTCCTCATGTTCTTCGAGAAATACCATATAATCATCCGGAATTGCTCTTCTCTTTTCTCTCGTGGATCTCCTTAATGGCATTTGATCTTGAGGTTGTTGAGTTTGTTCTTCTGGAATATTTAATTCAATTGGAGCAGGGAGTAGTTCAACATTGTCCTGTTGAGGTTCCAGATCTGCTTCTTGATCAATGACAGGTAGTGAAACATGTACATTGTCAACAACAGTAGTAGGAGTCGAAATTGATTCCTCCTCAAAGACAATGTCTCGTACCTGATTTCTCCCCCCAAACTCGACATCCTCAAAAAATGTTGCTGTCCCCGTTTCAAAAATGGACTTAATAGTGGGATTATAGAACTTGTAGCCCCTAGATCGCTCAGAGTAGCCAATGAAGTAGCTGCTCACTGTTTTGGAGTCCAATTTCTTTTCATTCGGCCGATAAGGCCTTGCTTCAGCTGGACATCCCCAAATGTGAAAATGCTTTAGACTAGGTTTTCTACCTGTCCAAAGTTCATAAGGTGTTTTGGCAGCCGCTTTAGTTGGTACTCTATTAAGGATGTAAGCTGCAGTCTTTAGTGCTTCTCCCCAGAGTGATTCAGGTAATGTAGAATGACTGATCATACTCCTTACCATGTCCTTAAGAGTTCGGTTTCGTCTTTCAGCTACACCATTCATGCTAGGTGATCCCGGCATGGTGTACTGTGGGACGATTCCACATTCCTCTAGGAATTTAGCAAATGGTCCTGGACGTTGTTCACCGGAACCGTCATATCTGCCGTAATACTCACCACCACGGTCAGACCTGACACTTTTAATTCGTTTGTTGAGTTGGTTCTCAACCTCAGCTTTGAAAGCTTTGAACATATCCAGTGACTCAGATTTCTCATAAATGAGATATAGGTACCCATAGCGTGAGTAATCGTCTATGAATGATATAAAATATTGTTGACCATTCCAAGAAGCCGAAGGGAATGGTCCACAAATATCTGTGTGGATCAATTCTAAGACGTCTGAAGTTCTGTTTGCACCTAATCTCTTTTGTTTGGTCTGTTTTCCCTTGATGCACTCAATACAGACATCAAAGTCTGAAAAATCAAGAGAATCTATTATGCCATCTGACACAAGTCTCTCCATTCTCGTTTTCGAGATATGTCCTAAACGTTTGTGCCATAGTTTTGATGAATTTCCTTCATTTAGCTTACGCTTAGTACCACGTGATTCCACATGCAAGGTTACATTATATGAGGCAATAGTATCAAGAAGATATAGGTTATCAAATGTGCTTAATGAACCAGTACCAATAATATTGGAATTTAATGAAAGACTAAATTGATTATTTCCAAATGAACAACAATATCCAAATTTGTCCAACAAGGAAATAGAAACCAAATTCCGTCTAAATGACGGTACTACAAAAGTGTCTTTCAGTTCCAAATAACAACCAGTCCCTAAGAGTAACCTAAAGTTTCCTATTGCTTCCACTTCTACCGATTTTCCATCGCCCACGAAGATGCGTCTTTCAGCATCACTTGGCTTTCGGTAGCTCAGACAACCCTGCATAGAAACACTTATGTGAGTAGTAGCACCAGAATCTAACCACCAAGTGTTTCGAGGTACTGAAGCTAAGTTAACCTCAGAACAGACCAAAGCAAGAAACATACCCTTTTTAGCACGCCAAGCGTGATACTTGGTACATTCCTTCTTTACATGTCCAGGTTTCTTACAAAAGAAACAACCCTCATTTCCTTTCTGTTTCTTTTGTGCTGGACCCTTAGCAGCTTCATAATCCTTCTTTCGTTTTGTGCCCTTATCTTTAGAGGTGCTTGCAAAATGAACACTTTCTGTTCTGTCTTGCTTCAACCTGTCTTCCTCTTGTACACAGTAAGAAATGAGCTCATTAAGAGTCCATTTCTCCTTCTGACAGTTGTAACTGACCTTAAACTGACTGTACTGTGGAGGAAGTGATATTAAAACTAAATGCACGAGTAAGTCCTCAGACAACTCAAGCTTCAGTGCTTTAAGTTTTGAAGCAAGATGAGACATCTCCATGATGTACTCTCTAATGTTTCCTTTGCCTTTATACTTTAATGAAATCAAGCTAGCTAAAAGTGTGCTTGTTTCAGCCTTATCGTTTTTAGCAAAACGCTTTTCAAGTTCAGTAAGGAACTCACTGGCATTGGTCACCCCTGCGGATATTGCACCCCTAAAGGCTTCTGGAATACCTCGCTTTATGAGCATGAGACTCATGCGATTGGAGCGTTCCCACTTCTCGAAGTATTTCCTGGCATCAGGAGTACTTACATCTGTAAGAGGAGCGGGTTGCTCAATCCTTAAGGCAAGATCCAGATCCATACATCCAAGAACGATTAACACGTTCTCTTTCCAGTCCTTGAAGTTTGTCCCATTAAGCATGGGAATATTATTTACACCAGCAGATATACTAGTAGCAGACATATGAGCTGTACAGAGAATAAATTACATAAATAACATATTCACGTCATTATTCAATTGCATAAACTTTTAAATGCATACAATAGGTAAATAAAAACCCACATTAAGATACCTAACACAGGATTGTTATTTAGTCTTTGGACAGAAATATCAATCTGTAAGTGGTACTCTTCGTACAAAATGAAACCGGCCTAATATTATGCCTTTCTTTGGACTGACATAATAAAAGCATGGTAAAGTAAACTTTATCACATATTTAAGACTAGGGACTATCCGGTCAAAACAATCTTCCTTTGGGCCGATTGTTTCACATGGAAGTAGCATGCTCACTTATTTAAAATCAACCAATATTTTCTAATAGTGGTTGCTTTGGCAACATATTAGTTAAATGGTGTAAATTTTAAATAAGGAACACAATAGTGATACATGAAACCAAAATTATATTCTATGTATAAATAAAATATAGCCATTAATACAATTAAAACATGGGTCTAAATAAAATATAGCCACATTACATAGGTCCCAACACTTTAAAACAATATTACCAACAGCAACAGGCCCAATAGTCAAAGTAAAATGTACTAACAGACCCAATTATTAACTATATGAATCTATTTAACTATATGAATCTATAATTGCCATAATCCTGTTGCTGTTATTAATAATTGAGCCTGTTAGTACATTTTACTTTGACTATTGGGCCTGTTGCTGTTGGTAATATTGTTTTAAAGTGTTGGGACCTATGTAATGTGGCTATATTTTATTTAGACCCATGTTTTAATTGTATTAATGGCTATATTTTATTTATACATAGAATATAATTTTGGTTTCATGTATCACTATTGTGTTCCTTATTTAAAATTTACACCATTTAACTAATATGTTGCCAAAGCAACCACTATTAGAAAATATTGGTTGATTTTAAATAAGTGAGCATGCTACTTCCATGTGAAACAATCGGCCCAAAGGAAGATTGTTTTGACCGGATAGTCCCTAGTCTTAAATATGTGATAAAGTTTACTTTACCATGCTTTTATTATGTCAGTCCAAAGAAAGGCATAATATTAGGCCGGTTTCATTTTGTACGAAGAGTACCACTTACAGATTGATATTTCTGTCCAAAGACTAAATAACAATCCTGTGTTAGGTATCTTAATGTGGGTTTTTATTTACCTATTGTATGCATTTAAAAGTTTATGCAATTGAATAATGACGTGAATATGTTATTTATGTAATTTATTCTCTGTACAGCTCATATGTCTGCTACTAGTATATCTGCTGGTGTAAATAATATTCCCATGCTTAATGGGACAAACTTCAAGGACTGGAAAGAGAACGTGTTAATCGTTCTTGGATGTATGGATCTGGATCTTGCCTTAAGGATTGAGCAACCCGCTCCTCTTACAGATGTAAGTACTCCTGATGCCAGGAAATACTTCGAGAAGTGGGAACGCTCCAATCGCATGAGTCTCATGCTCATAAAGCGAGGTATTCCAGAAGCCTTTAGGGGTGCAATATCCGCAGGGGTGACCAATGCCAGTGAGTTCCTTACTGAACTTGAAAAGCGTTTTGCTAAAAACGATAAGGCTGAAACAAGCACACTTTTAGCTAGCTTGATTTCATTAAAGTATAAAGGCAAAGGAAACATTAGAGAGTACATCATGGAGATGTCTCATCTTGCTTCAAAACTTAAAGCACTGAAGCTTGAGTTGTCTGAGGACTTACTCGTGCATTTAGTTTTAATATCACTTCCTCCACAGTACAGTCAGTTTAAGGTCAGTTACAACTGTCAGAAGGAGAAATGGACTCTTAATGAGCTCATTTCTTACTGTGTACAAGAGGAAGACAGGTTGAAGCAAGACAGAACAGAAAGTGTTCATTTTGCAAGCACCTCTAAAGATAAGGGCACAAAACGAAAGAAGGATTATGAAGCTGCTAAGGGTCCAGCACAAAAGAAACAGAAAGGAAATGAGGGTTGTTTCTTTTGTAAGAAACCTGGACATGTAAAGAAGGAATGTACCAAGTATCACGCTTGGCGTGCTAAAAAGGGTATGTTTCTTGCTTTGGTCTGTTCTGAGGTTAACTTAGCTTCAGTACCTCGAAACACTTGGTGGTTAGATTCTGGTGCTACTACTCACATAAGTGTTTCTATGCAGGGTTGTCTGAGCTACCGAAAGCCAAGTGATGCTGAAAGACGCATCTTCGTGGGCGATGGAAAATCGGTAGAAGTGGAAGCAATAGGAAACTTTAGGTTACTCTTAGGGACTGGTTGTTATTTGGAACTGAAAGACACTTTTGTAGTACCGTCATTTAGACGGAATTTGGTTTCTATTTCCTTGTTGGACAAATTTGGATATTGTTGTTCATTTGGAAATAATCAATTTAGTCTTTCATTAAATTCCAATATTATTGGTACTGGTTCATTAAGCACATTTGATAACCTATATCTTCTTGATACTATTGCCTCATATAATGTAACCTTGCATGTGGAATCACGTGGTACTAAGCGTAAGCTAAATGAAGGAAATTCATCAAAACTATGGCACAAACGTTTAGGACATATCTCGAAAACGAGAATGGAGAGACTTGTGTCAGATGGCATAATAGATTCTCTTGATTTTTCAGACTTTGATGTCTGTATTGAGTGCATCAAGGGAAAACAGACCAAACAAAAGAGATTAGGTGCAAACAGAACTTCAGACGTCTTAGAATTGATCCACACAGATATTTGTGGACCATTCCCTTCGGCTTCTTGGAATGGTCAACAATATTTTATATCATTCATAGACGATTACTCACGCTATGGGTACCTATATCTCATTTATGAGAAATCTGAGTCACTGGATATGTTCAAAGCTTTCAAAGCTGAGGTTGAGAACCAACTCAACAAACGAATTAAAAGTGTCAGGTCTGACCGTGGTGGTGAGTATTACGGCAGATATGACGGTTCCGGTGAACAACGTCCAGGACCATTTGCTAAATTCCTAGAGGAATGTGGAATCGTCCCACAGTACACCATGCCGGGATCACCTAGCATGAATGGTGTAGCTGAAAGACGAAACCGAACTCTTAAGGACATGGTAAGGAGTATGATCAGTCATTCTACATTACCTGAATCACTCTGGGGAGAAGCACTAAAGACTGCAGCTTACATCCTTAATAGAGTACCAACTAAAGCGGCTGCCAAAACACCTTATGAACTTTGGACAGGTAGAAAACCTAGTCTAAAGCATTTTCACATTTGGGGATGTCCAGTTGAAGCAAGGCCTTATCGGCCGAATGAAAAGAAATTGGACTCCAAAACAGTGAGCAGCTACTTCATTGGCTACTCTGAGCGATCTAGGGGCTACAAGTTCTATAATCCCACTATTAAGTCCATTTTTGAAACGGGGACAGCAACATTTTTTGAGGATGTCGAGTTTGGAGGGAGAAATCAGGTACGAGACATTGTCTTTGAGGAGGAATCAATTTCGACTCCTACTACTGTTGTTGACAATGTACATGTTCCACTACCTGTCATTGATCAAGAAGCAGATCTGGAACCTCAACAGGACAATGTTGAACTACTCCCTGCTCCAATTGAATTAAATATTCCAGAAGAACAAACTCAACAACCTCAAGATCAAATGCCATTAAGGAGATCCACGAGAGAAAAGAGAAGAGCAATTCCGGATGATTATATGGTATTTCTCGAAGAACATGAGGAAAATGATGGATTGGTGGAAAATGATCCAATCAACTTCCATCAAGCCATGCAGGATTCTAACTCTCAAAAGTGGATAGATGCTATGAATGAGGAGTACAAGTCTATGCAAGACAATCAAGTTTGGGATCTTGTCCCATTACCTGAAAATACAAAGCCTATTGGTTGTAAATGGATATTCAAAACCAAGAAGGACTCAAAAGGTAATGTGGAAAGGTATAAAGCTCGTCTTGTAGCTAAAGGCTTCACTCAAAAGGAAGGCATCGACTATAAAGAGACTTTCTCTCCAGTGTCAAAGAAAGACTCATTTAGGACAATCATGGCTCTTGTTGCACATTTTGACTTTGAGTTGCATCAGATGGATGTTAAAACAGCATTTCTCAATGGCGACATTGATGAAACAATTTATATGGTGCAACCAGAAAACTTTGTGTCTGGAGACCCAAAGAATATGGTTTGCAGACTAAAGAAATCCATCTATGGGCTCAAGCAAGCTTCCCGTCAATGGTACTACAAATTTCATCAAGTAATTGTCTCGTTTGGTTTTAAGACAAATGTTGTTGATAACTGTGTGTATCATAAGTTCAGTGGGAGTAAGCATATCTTCTTGGTTTTGTATGTTGATGACATATTGCTTGCCACTAATAATATAGACATGTTGCACGAAACCAAGAGATTTCTATCAAAGAAATTTGAAATGAAAGATCTTGGTGAAGCTTCTTTTGTCTTAGGGATTCAGATATACCGGGATCGTTTTCGGGGTATTCTTGGATTATCACAAAAGGGCTATATAGAAAAAGTGCTTAAAAGGTTTGGCATGCAAGATTGTAAACCAGGAGATACCCCTATATCTAAAGGAGATAAATTCAGTCTTAAACAGTGTCCTAAGACTAAACTTGAAGTTGTAGAGATGCAAAAGATCCCCTATGCATCCGCTGTTGGGAGTCTTATGTATGCTCAAGTATGTACACGTCCAGACATAGCATTCATTGTTGGAATGCTTGGCAGATATTTGGATAACCCTGGGATGAGTCACTGGAAAGCAGCTAAACGGGTTATGAGATATTTACAGAGAACTAAGGATTACATGCTCACATACAAGAGATCAGATCAGTTGGAGATCATAGGGTATGCTGATTCTGATTTTGCTGGATGCCAAGATAGTAGAAAATCTACATCATGCTACATTTATCTGTTAGCTGGAGGAGCTATTTCTTGGAGAAGTGCTAAACAGACACTCATAGCTTCTTCCACCATGGAAGCAGAATATGTGGCGTGTTTTGAGGCCTCCAACCACGGATTATGGCTGCGTTATTTTGTCACTGGGCTGCGCATTTTGAATGACATAGAAAGACCACTAAAGTTATATTGTGACAATAAGTCAGCAGTTTTATATGCCAACAACAACAGGAGCTCGTCTAGGTCAAATCATATTGACATAAAGTTCCTGGTTGTGAAGGAGAGAGTAGAGAATAAACAGATTTTCATAGAGCATATTGGGACACACTCCATGATTGCGGATCCGCTTACTAAGGGATTACCACCCAAGGTCTTTCATGAGCACACTGCTCATATGGGTGTTATGTCACATGAGGATATCATGGTTTAGTGGGAGTTTTGTTGTTCTATGATGAATTTTTGGACACATTGGTGTAATTTAGTATTTTCTGCAGAAATAAAGTCTTCAGTCAATTGTCTGTTTATTATATGTTTGATCTCATTAAAGATTAAAGTTGGACCGGTTGGAAATAGACATGTTTGGATCACATCACATGTAATTTCCATGCTCTACATCCATGTTTGATCTATGTCATTTGATTATATTGGTATATGTGACTATTGATGGATTTCGTTACGCTACTTGTGACGCAAATCGCTTTAATCCTATATCAATATAGTCAACGGACGAGATTGTTTCGAAATACCTTTACTTGTGATAGCAAGTTTTGAGCTCATACGGTTATACACATTAACGGTAACATATGTGGCCCAAGTGGGAGATTGTTGGACAAATCCAATAATGTGGGCACACATATGTAATATAACGTGTATTGCTATCTTAAAGTATAGTCCATTTAAATATGTGATCTAATAGGGGTATTGGACTATAAGGTATTAATAAATAACATGGTGTAAATAAGGATGTAATTTCTAATTCAATGAGGGGCAGAATTGGAAATTCACAGCCCGTAATTTGAAGGGTTGTGACTTATGGACATTATAAATAGGATGGGTCCCCGATTGAGCGTATGCGTAGAAAGAACAAAACTTTGGAATTATTTTCTGTATCCTCTCAACAGAGATCTAAGGGAAAACGCTTGAATCAATCGGAAGATCCAAACAATCCAAACTCATCACAATCAACGGGGAAATCGCTATGGATCGATCCGATATGTTTCTGTTCTTCTTATTTCCATTGAATCAACTAGAGTCTTAAGCGTATGATTTAATACAACAGTAGATGGCACTCCAATTCTCATATAAATTTTTTAAGGGGCAAAGAGTGTAATTCCACGTACTAAGGAAATTTGAGCTTTATCTAGAATTTCATTTTCTTTCGTTATTCCCTACCTCTCCTCCTATCCACTCCTTAATTTTCATAAAATAAAATCGCCTCTAGAAAACTTAGTCCTATTGTACCAAGGCATTAGAGATGCTTTCCGTGTATAATGTTTAATTTTCATAAGATACGATCGCCCCTACAAGGCACAACCTAAAATTTGTGTTTAGTGCGTAGTTTAGTCATTTTGTACTAGGCATTAGAGACCATTGATAATGTAGGTGAACGGACCATTAATAAGAACTTAAATAGTATACAATGTATATCAGCAAAGATCCAAAACGCTAATAACAAATATATATTAACGTTTTGGACCTTTGTTGATATATATATATATATATATTGTACATTATTCTTCCTAGCATATATCTTTGTATGGACTCCTAAATTTTCCTACTCACCTCTGCTATGAAACTTAATTCCATCGACCTAACATACCCTACATCTCCTGCTCATTGATTGAATTTCTGATAATTTGATAAGCACAATAATGCCTTTTCATTCATGTATGTTCACCCATTCTTGTTTTGTCATTCTTTTTCCGCAAGGCAAACAATTAATTGATGACTAATATATATTATAATAATCCATTGGTTATGAGATCGTGTAAGCATGACAGATTTCTAAATGATAAAGAAAAATGAATTCAATATTCATTTCAATTTAGAAATGCTTATACAATAGTGACTAATCAACTTAGTATAAGAAATCATACCGGGCCAAGACTTTTTCTTACTCAAAATTCAAGTTAGTAATGGAAAAGAATGATAACATTGCGATAAGTTAGCTTAAAGGTAATTGCAGAGTTCTCCTTTCTCTAACCAAAATATAGAAAGATGATTACATTTGGTGGAGCTTATAGAATTATTTCACCAACAACGGCACTGTATGCTTGTCATCAAACTAATCAGCTATCTCAAATTTTATAAATTGGTCTTCAATCATTTCTCCAAACTTGCACTCAAAACATTGCTTCAATCCGAAACCAAGTCTTGCCTGTGGGATCAAAGCTCAGTGCTTGAGCAGTGACGGATGATAAATTTTAGCGATTATTGTTGGCTTTATTCAAATGATGCCATAAGACTCCACATTTCTAATTATTTATGGGAACAAACCAATAATATATAAACATTAAAAGAGTATATTTGTCTTACCAGTCAATTTTATTACATTTTTTTAATCATTTTCCAATATTAGGAGTTCTGCCAATGCCATCCAGTGGTGGGCTAGACTTGGATCTCAATATTTCACTATAGTTGAGTTGGATTAGGCCATTTGTTGATTCAAGAAAGGCCTATGAAGCAGTTGGATTGATCGGATGGTTCAGATCAGTTTACTTCTTGAATTGTTAACCACTTTCATGTAAATTTAATTTTGTACAAAATTCTTGGAGTTTAATGATACTCATTTAGCAGTGTTCTAAAAATCAATGTAGACGTTAGGCGGGTTAATGAATTTTTTATTTCCAATTCGAAAATAAATAAATAAAAAAATTAATTTTTTTATTATATTTTTGTATGTACATTTGCATATGTATCTTGGCATTGAATTGAAAGTAACTTATATGTTACGATATTTGACTTTTATAAATTATAAATTATAATAATTAAATAGCCGCCTAGGTCCCCTGATAGGCTACGCCTAGTCTTCTAGGCGTTAGTCCTCTGTTCGTTGCCCACCTTTTTTTTTTGGTCAAACACGAAGATGTTTATTAAGAAAATAAAAAGAAATAAAAAACAAAGAGAAACATTCATATATCAAGGAATGCCACGACACCATGAAAGTGTCAAATTTTATACACATAGAACAATTTTATTATCCTAACTTTATACACACAGTGAGGGTTATCTCTTAATTGTTTTTATTATCCTAACTTTATACACATAGAACAATTTAGAAATTTTTATGGATTAGAAGTAACAGTAGATGATCCATTATTTATTTTTATATTTGGTCATTCAGTGACTTATTTGGAGAGTGCCGAAGGCATGGCCAAATGACCTAGGTGATATGCTAAAAACACGACATTGTACCCATGTCAACAACACGGACACACACTATGTGAAAAGTGTATGACGGTGTTACACACACACTAAAATATTTTAGTAAAAGCCAAAATTCAAGGAAATTTTAAATTACTTTTTATTTGTTAATTGATTAATGAAATAGAATATGCCATCCACATGAGTAACAACTTCATTTTTATATCAGTGGAGTGTTCACGCATTGCACAATTCATTTTTATATTTTGTTTTATTATTTCTCTTATCTTTATTCAAATAATAATTAGTGATCATTTTCTCATTCCAAACTAAAAAAATTGAGAAATACAACTAATCTTACCAATAACATATTATCATAAAATCTTATCAATAAAATAAAATATAAAAATACAAATCTGCTAGCTTAATTAGCTGTAGATTTTCAGTGATAGGCGTCACGAGTGCAAGAGGTTTAACTCTACCAAAGGCATTTATAAGTTAAAGATAAAAAGAAAAATTTTACAATATAAAAATGTATCTATTGATTCGTGTAACTACAATCATGCTGGGCAATGAGGTTTTGCAACTCTGAGGTGTACATCTATATCAGTAAGTAAATGTTACAAATCAAACCATGACAAAACTAAATCAAATTCGTTGATTGGGTTTAGTTAGGACTGTTTAGGTTAGAACCCCAACCAAACCCACAATCCAATGATTCTTTGAACAACCCAAGGATTAAGGTGACATCTCGAAAGCAATACACTATGTCCAGGGGCGGACCTGCAAAGAGGCAGCTGCCCCCTTCAATTTTTAAAAAAGAATTAATTTTATAATGTTTAATACAATATATAAATTTTTAATTCAACTATTTTTATATTTTTTATTGGTGTAGTGGTTGAAAGTTTGTAAATCTTGTAAACAACTCGAGTTTGATACTCATCGAGCGCATTACTATACATTTTTATGGTTATTGATAATTACTATTTTTATCATTGTTACACGCCAATTTTTTTTATTTTCAATACAATTTTATAGTAATTGCAATCATTAAAAAAATTGTTTAGTTTAATAAAATAATTATTTTTGGTCATCTCGGAGCATATGATTTCTTTACATTTATACAATTTTGTCATTGTGACATTCACCTACTTTTTTGTTTTCAATGCAATTTTATATGTAATTGCAAATATTAAAGCAATGAATTACTTGTTCACAAGTGGTGTAAAACCTCGATCCAACGAAAAAAAATTTGAAATTGATATATAAAATAATAACTAAAGAATTCAATGAAAATATATGTCATTAGCCAATTCGTACAAAATTTGAGCTTCATGTAAACATTTTTCGTTGAAATTGTGTTAGGATCTTATTATGTTCGTAAATTTTCGATTTTTTTTAGTTTCAATTAGATATTTATCCTAATTATTTTGTGATTTTAGTTATATATTCTAGTTATTACGCTCGCATATGCAATGTTATTTTTTGTTGAAATTGTTTACCCCTTACTAAAGTTATTGATATATATTGTGATCTTATTCTGGCTTACAATTGAATTACACTTAATTCAATTTAGTATATGTAATGTATTTTTATAATTATATTTTTCTGATTTTACTAATTTGGGTAGAAATTTTTTTTTCCTTGCTATTTTGTTTCCCCTGACTAAAATCTTGAGTCCGCCACTCACTGTATTCATGCCTACCGCAAGCCAAAGTTCTTTGAAATTTTAAATTACTTTATATTTGTTAATTGATTAATGAAATAGAGTATGCCATCTACATGATTAGCAGGGTGGTGAAGTGTACACGCATTGCACACTTCATTTTTATATTATATTTTTATTATATTATTATTTTGACTTTGAAATTAGATATTATAATTATATATAACGATTTTTATTTAGAGTTAAGCTGTATACTGGACTTTGAAATTCTCTTATCTTTATCCAAATTATATTAGTGATCATTTCACACCCAAAATAAAAATTTGAGAAATATAAATAATCTTATCAATGACATTATCAGAAAATCTTATCAATAAAATAAAATATAAGTATAAAAACTATTAAGCTATAGATTTTCAGTGATGGTGTCATGAGTTTTTATGATTTTTTTACCTTTTCCTCTGTTCATTTGTCTCTCTAAAAACAAGAGTGATTCTACACAGCGAGAAAATTGGCGAGGAAACAAGCGAGGGGAGTGAAGTGGCGAGGTGGGAGCCGCTCATCTTATTTGGAATGCGCATAAAAAGTCAATGCACGCATCCCAAGTGTGATGAACGGCTCCCACCCCTGCCACCTCACTTCCCTCGCCCGTTTCCTCGCTCATTTCCTCGACATTTAGAATTTCTGCTAAAAAAAAACCTTCAATTTTATTCACTGCTACTATAGTACTATGGTTTCAATGATTGCTCTCTCCAATACTCATGTAAATTTGAGAAAATGTAGATGTCACTTCAATTCTCATATAAAATTTTCAAGAGGTAAGGAGTGTAATTCCACGTACAAATGAAATTGAGCTTCATCTAGAAAACACATCATAAACTTTTTGTTTGATATGTTGTTTAGTCCTTTTCTACCAGGCATTAGAGATGCTTTCCGTGTATAATGTTTAATTTTCATAAAATAAGATCGCCCTTACAAAACGCAACCTAAACATTTTGTTTAATGCATAGTTTAGTCATTTTCTACTAGGCATTAGGAATGCGTAGTTTAAGCAAAATATAAAATTAAAATTTCTTTTCTAAGCAACCAAACAATTGATAAATAAATTTTCTAGAGAAAAGGTTTACTTTCCATGCAAACAAATGCATGTTTATTCTTTAGGGTCGCTTGGGTTGATGAAATCCTATTCTATTAATATATAGTGAATAGGAGAATGTAAGCGAAAAAATAGAAAAAAAGAGAAAATGAGATTGTAAACGACACTCCAATTCTCATGTAAATCTTTCAAGGGGAAAGAAGTGTAATTCCACATATAAAGAAAATTTGAGCTTCATCTATAACTTCATTTTCTTTCGTCATTTCCTACCTCTCCTCCTATCCACTCCTCACTTTTCATGAAATAAGATCACATCTAGGAAATACATCCTAAACTCTTTGTTTGATATGTACTTTAGTCCTTTTCTACCAGACACTTAGAGATGTTTTCCGTGTATAATGTTTAATTTTTGTAAAATAAGATTGCCCTACAAAACGCAACCTAAACATTTTGTTTAATGCATAGTTTAGTCGTTTAATTTGTACTAGGGGCATTAGAGATGCTTTGGGTGTATAATGTAGGTAACGAACCATTGGTAAGAACTTGAGCCAGCAAAGGTCCAAACAATTGACAAATATAATTTGCGTGTTGGTATCATTCGAAAGTTATAATGAAATAGAACTACTTGTACAAGAAAATCCATGACATACCATCTATTAAATACTTTTCTCAACTTATTATGAACCTTTCTAATTGTACGAGGGGGAGGGTGTCACCACTCATTTTTTCGAAATTTGTGTTGCTACGCATCTTAAAAGTGTAAATGCACATCTCGAAGAGGATGAGCGATCACACGCTCCCCCTCGTTGGTTTCCTCGCCCCTTTGCTCACCATTTAGAATTTCTGACTTATTATATATAAGACAATCATCAGAAATTTAAACCTTGGAATATCATTTCCATGAATTTCCCTAAACCTCCTAATTTAGCTAAATACTTAATCTCAATTTGTATCTCCCGTGCATGTCCAACGTAGCTCTAATACGAACTATGGGTCTGCATCAATGGATGGAATCTCTTTACATGGGATGTGACCCATCTCAAGGCTTTATCAATTTTTAATCTCTTGACAAAGTATATGAATTAAATCCTCAAGATTTTCTCAAATATGGAAATTTGAGTTTTCAAGGAAGCTATAATCAATAGAAAAATTCTAAATGGCAAGGAACCGTGCAAGGGGTTGAGTGTAACGCTTATCCCCTCGAAATATGCACTGTACATTCAAAATGCTGACTTTATAAATTTCAAGAGAAATGAGTGATAATACCCACACCTTCACCCATTTCCTTGTCCCTTTCCTCGACGGCTGAAGGGCTCATAATCAATATGCTACTTGAGTTGAGTTGATTCCATCGACCTAACACACCCAACATATCTTCTGCTTCATTGATTAAATTTCTGACACTTGACAAGACATTAATAATGTGTTTTCATTCACCAATACTTTGTTGTATCTTTCTCTTTTTCCGCAAAGCAAACTAGCTATATATAATAATAACCCTAGAAATCAAACCAGGCCAAGACTTTTTTTACTAAAAAGAATGATAACATTGCAGTAGGTCAGCTTAAAGGTTTCAGTGGATAACTCTAAACTAATTGGAAACCTCTAAACTAATTACACAGTTTTCCTTTCTTTTTAACCAAAAGGAGAATGATGACCACATTTGGTGGAGCTTATAAAGACATTACACCAACCAACTGCACTATTATATGCTAGTCGTCAAACTAATCACCCCATCTCAAATTTTATAATTGGCCTTTAATCACTTCAATAAATGTCTGAAACATTATATAGTTGCCCCTCCCTCCTCAAGGTTCCAATAAAAAATAAATAAAACTACAAAGCAGATTGATGACCTAATTTGGTAGAGCTTATAATATTATTTCACCAACAACCTGCACTATTATATGTTTGTCATCAAACTAATCACCCCATCTCAAATTTTATAAATTGGCCTTCAATCACTTCTCCAAATTGCACTCAAAACATGGCTTCAATCCAAAACCAAGTTAGAGCAGCTGGTGATGAGGAAGCTGATTGTTTGTTCGCCATGCAATTGGCGAGCTCATCAGTCTTGCCTATGGTACTAAGAGCAGCTGTTGAGCTAAATGTGCTTGAGATCATAGCTAAAGCAGGGGTGGGTGCACAGTTATCTGCAAAAGAAGTTGCCAGTCACATTACAAGCCAAAACTCTGATGCTCCTGTTATGCTTGATCGAATTCTTCACCTTCTTGCTAGTCACTCTGTGCTTACTTGCTCTGGTGTCACGCGTGAGGATGGCACGGTTGAGAGACTTTATGGTCTTGCTCCAGTGTGCAAATATTTGGTTCGTAATGCGGATGGAGTTTCCTTTGCTCCACTGTTGATGTCTACTCAAGATAAAGTCTTCATGGATAGTTGGTTAGTAAAACTTGGATGTTCTACATGGCGAGGAAAATAGCGAGGGGAGGGAGGGGACCGTTCACCCTCTCGGAATGCATGTTCACCCTTTCGGAATGCATGCCATCGTTTTTGCATGCGCATCCCGAAGAATGAACAGTCCCCCTCCACCTTCCTCCCCTCACTGTTTTCCTCGCTCATTTAGAATTTCTCTTCTATTTCTATTAAGGGTTTTTTTTTTTTATAGATTAAAAATGTAGAAAATGTTTTTACAATCAGAGTGATGTGGCGTGATTTTGAAATAATGATGTCTGTATTACAAAAACCTAATTTTCTAATAATTTCCTTGAACACTTTGTTTTTCTAAAAAATAAAATTGAGTGGGTTCCATATGCATTTGAAAAAGCCGGAGTTCTAGATAATTTGAAGTTACTTTTTATTTGTTAATTAATTAATGGAATAGAATGGGCCGTCCACATAATTAACATGCTAGTAAAGTGTCGGTGCATTGAACACTTCATTTTTATATATTTTGTTATTTCTCTTTATCATTATGTAAATAATAAGTGATAATTTCCAATCCAATTTTTTTTTTGAGAAATATACAAAAAATCTTATCAATAACACATCATCAAAAAATCTTATCAAGAGTAAGTCTAGTCAATCTTGTTTGCAAGTCTCTTTTGAGCATTTTTTAAAGATTTTTTTTGCATTTTTACTCTTTCTCTTTAAAACACAACCACAAATACTACTTATAAAAGTGGTGAAATTGTGTTTGTGGTGTTTTTAGTTGTGTTTTAAAAAAGAGGGGTAAAAGTGTAATTTTATTTTAAAATGCTCAATACACATGCTAGTGGAGTGTACGCCTATTGTCGCATAGTTCATTTTTATATATTATTTATTTCTCTTATCTTTATCCAAATAATAATTAGTGATCACTTCACATCCATAATATTATAATTTTTTTTTCGAGAAATACAACTAATCTTATCGATAAAATAAAATATAAGTATAAAAATCTACCAGCTTTATTAGCCGTAGATTTTCAGTGGAAAAATTCTAGGGGTCGAGGGAGGGAAAGAGGGAGGGAGCAAGGGATGGGTGGAAGCCACCCATTTGTCTCGAGATAAGTGAAATCGCATATTTTAAATTTGATGCGCTTATCTTGAGGCGGATGAGTGGTTATCACCCATCCCTCGCCCCCTTTCCCTCGCTCTGTAGCAAAGCTCTTTTCAGTGATGGTATAGAGATTAAAATATATATATATATATATATATATATATATATATATGTAACTATTTATCTATGTAACTAACTAACATGGTTGTCATTTTATTAAAACAAAGTTACAAAATTTTGAGGAGATAATAGATGGCTGTGAGCAAGCAATTACCATATGTAGACTTTGGATGTTCTGAGTTATGCTAATTTAGTAAATAAATAAATAATGTCAAAAAACTAGAAGTAATAAATAAATACAAGCTGTGTAACTAACTAACATTGATTAATAAATAAATAGAAAAGGATAAAAAAAATTAAAATTAGTAGAAGCTGAATTTCAATTTTGAAGTAAATTTCATAATGCATGTCAAGTGCAAGAATAAAAGTCGAATTATATAAGATTTACTAATTGACTTGTATCAATATTACAATAAATGAAGCTACTATGCATGGTCTCTCTTCACAATCTACTACTACTGCAGGTATCAATTGAAAGATACAGTTGTCGAAGGAGGAATACCATTCAACAGGGTTCATGGAGTACATGCATTTGAATACCCTGGCATTGATCCCAGATTCAATGAGATTTTCAACCAAGCAATGTTTGGTCATACTACAATAATCATGAAGAAAATGCTCGAAACATACAAGGGATTTGAGAATCTCAAAGAGGTTGTCGACGTGGGAGGTGGACTTGGAACTACACTTAAGATCATCACTTCGAAGTATCCCACGATTAAGGGTATTAACTTCGATTTACCCCATGTTATCAAACATGCACCATCTTCTCCTGGTAAGTTTTTATTTGGATTCCAATATGACATTTGCACTTATATTGCAAAAATTCGAGTCAACCTAAAAAGAAATTTCAAAATAAGTTACACGTCTATTGGAGATGATCATTTACCATGTGCACTAATTTAAGAAAAGATAACATAGCCTTTTAAATTTCATGACATTCAAATTGACAATTTGCCTCCTTTTTTTCAAGGCAAACTAAACTATTTTAGTCCAATAAAAATGTGAGTAAGTGGCTCACCCCAATACGAAAAAGAAAGAGAGAGAAAGTATGAACGAATAAAAGACGACCAAGAGAACATAACAACATATCAAAAGAGGGGTCCCCAATTTGCTTTGAAGTGTCACCCATTTGCCACATCAACTCTTTGATTCCTATTGAGTCTCTCGTGCTGCTCTAACCTCTAGAATTTCTACGATTTCTCTTTGTTGAATCCTTAGGAGGGATACTCTGTAATACTGCCGAAGCTAATCACCTGAAGAGAAATATCATGTACCGACACTTACACCAAATTTCACAATCAACAAGCAACGAACTACACAATTAGCAACTAATCAAAATAAACAACTACCTACGAATGTAAATAACAAGTAGAGATACTCACACACGAGATTTACGTGGTTCGGCTATGCCTACATTCACGTGGTGATGAGATATTTCACTATAATGAAGAACAACGACGACTTGCACAACCCGCAAGTTCGTTCCAAGAATGAGCTTTGATCTACCCAAGAGAAGAACAACCTCTTCCTTGTACAATCACTCCAAGCTCACACTGTCTACAACCTTGAATTTTACCACTCATACAACCTTCTCACCTTCCCCATATGTTCTGCCACACACATGTTTATATACTTGACCACATATCTTGTTAGTTGCATCCTAACAATTGCTCTTTTATGTTTTATCACAAAAAGAATAAAGCTGTTGACAAATCAATCAACATACAAGTCTACCAGTCTATGATTACTAATGTGCTTTGTATTACACCACATTAAACAAAAAACTATTGACAGACCAGTCAGCACATAGACCTACCAATTCAGTGGGCAATTCTGAACCCATGCTTCACAATTCTCCACCTCGTACATCATTTGATAGACCTCAAATTTTGGACGAACTCCAGAATAAGCTGCAAACACCTTAGAATGTACCTCAACAAGATTGATCTGTAGGCGCAATTGGTATCAGAGCCGATGGTTCGGCTGGAACTCGGTCGGCGAGGTGGAGGTGTAGGCGGCACATTATTCAGAGGATAGGCGTAGGCGCAGGGCAGCGAGCCAGATCCAGGTAGGAGCACAGGTCCTTCAGGTGAACGATCATCCTCTATCGTTCAAGGAGAGTAGGCGCATGGCAGAGAGCCAGACCAGGTGGAGCATCACAGGTGCGCGGTCCGCCAAATGAATGATCCAGATCCTTGCTGAGATGGTGTCCGAGAGTATCCTACAAGTCTGGACGAGGTGGAATTAGTACGGAGGTTGCGACTAGGTGGATCCAACAATGCTAGGAATAGTCGAGCCCGTGCACCGAGTGTTACCCACAGGATCGTGGTTGCACATAAGACTCGAGGAGAAAATGTACTTCGAGATGTTGCAGACCGGTGGATGGATTGTAAGAAGTGTGACGATTCGCACCAAAGTGGAGATTGTTAAAAAATTGTTGGCTTGAATAGTCCCACATCAAGTAAGGAAGAGTTGTCACAAAGGTTTATAAGGAAATGATCTACTCCCTAATAGCAACGAGGCTTTTTAAGGGAAAATCCCACACCACCTAGGCCCGGATGGAAGGCCACACTTGATAGGTGGTGTTTAAGTTGGGGACAATATTGTTGCTATGTATAGTGGACCAAAGAGTGCATGTAAATCCACGTGCGTGATGCCCCAACACTCTCTTTCCACACCACATTAGATCATCGGATTCATATCGTGAAATGATTGTCCTTGCAAGAAATCAAATAGAAGTGTATTTTATGTTGAATCAACAATATAAAATTTGGTGTATCATATTTAATTCCAACTTAATGACTTGCGTTTTTTTTCATAATTGCTCAAATGCAGGTGTTGAACATGTTGGTGGAGATATGTTTGCAAGTGTTCCCAAGGGTGAAGTAATTTTCATGAAGGTAATTAAGTTGATTTCAATGAAAGTATTTGAAATATAGGATTTGTTTGTGTAATATTGTACATGTTTATCAATAATCAATGCATAAACCATTTTTTTTCCCTCATGTCTTACAAGTTCTTTTGTGATTATTTCACTAATTATTTACATGATATTTTTCCAGTGGATTCTTCATGATTGGAGTGATGAACAATGTATAGTTCTTTTAAAGAACTGTTACAAAGCATTGCCTGAGCATGGGAAGTTAATCATCGTCGAGGGCATTCTTCCTGAAGTTCCAGAGACAAGTGTTGCGAACCAAGGCCTCTGTCAAATAGACCTGGTCATGTTAGCTCAAAACCCAGGAGGAAAAGAACGGACTGAGAAAGAGTTCCGAACTTTGGCAAACTTATCTGGTTTTGCAGGTGTTTACAAAGTGTGTTGTACTTGTAATTATTGGGTGATGGAGTTTTTCAAGTAGTAAAGATGATCGTTTACAAAATTCTTATGAATTGAAAGACTTTGTGATCAACGAATAATAAATTTGTGTATCTTATTTGGGTCCTATATTGGGTGATGGAGTTGTTCAAGTTGTAAAGATGATCGTGTACAAAATTCTTATGAACTCAAGAATTTGTGATTACTCTATCTATAATTGATATTATTTCCAACTGATCTCATCTGCATAGTCCTGCCTAATCATTATCGTGTTTCTGCATCTTCAGGTTTTTTAGGTTTATCCACAATTTATTTGATGCAGGAGGATTCGAGTCAGATGATGTTGAGCTGTCAGATAGCACGTTGTTGGCACTGAGATACCTTGAGTTGGCATAAGTGCAAAGATGACAGAAAATCGTGATATTTTCCTAATTGGGGCAGTTTTGGATGTGTTTCGATATTTTGGCCATAACTTTGGCTATAAGTATCAGAATCGCGCATATGACCCCAATTTGAAAAGCTATTTTCGGTGCGCACACCGTGGCCACCCAGCTATGCTATGTGTACATCTTTTCAAGCCCAAAATCCACTGTTTCCCCTTCCGAATCCACAATTTTAGTAATTTTTTTTTCTTTTTATGTTAATATTTCTTTTATCGTTTAGGAAGTGATTCTGAACCCAATTTGGGCCAGATTTTTTGCAGATTACTTCTTTTATTATGTATTTCAATTTGGCATGATTATTGGGATTTCGATATTTTTGGTTAAATTATGATAATAGCAAATTTTAGCTATAAAGTCCAGCTTATGGACTGACTTTAGAGATACTTTTGATTTGAATAATTTTAATTGAACATCAGAGGTGTTTCTCTGTGTTTTTGGCGAATCCCTTGGGTCTTTCTCTGCAAATTGTCTGTTGAAACTAATCTTTCAGAATAACCACTATTTTGTCTAGCGTCATTATTATATCCATACTTGATCTTATTCACATTCGTTCTTTTATCATTTTGGAAAACAATCAGGGTTTTAAAGACCCCTTAACCTTTATATTAATAAAAATAGTAAAACTTGATTACAATATCAATCTTTTGAGGTAAGTAATCCCTAATGATTAGACATAAAAGATGAAACTCCATGAAAAGATGAAATTAGATTACAATCTCAATCCCTATGCCTCGTGAAATTCACATTCATTTTTATCGGCATTGTCATGCTTATTTGGTCATATACACATTTGATCTTATGTATAGCCGTGCTTCTTCGATCCTATTCACAATTTATTTTTATTTTTGTTAATCTATATATACTATCATATTAATTTAGATTTGTACTTTGCCTGCCTTGATACAAATTCTGGCTCTCCCCCTACCTTCAAGAGTTGCACATTCTTTTCAAAAGGTACGTATAATCAAAGGCCATCACTTCTTACAAATTGTGTGATGAAAAAGAATGTTTAAAATGAAATCGATTTCATGATTTCAAAAAGTTGTATAATCAAAGGCCATCACTTCTTACAAATTGTGTGATGAAAAAGAATGTTTAAAATGAAATCGATTTCATGATTTCAAAAAGTTATTCAACCCCTCTAGTCTAGAGACTTCATTGCACTTTTACGATTGCACTTTTCGTTTGATCATATTCTTCAATCAAGAATTCTATGTGTCGAGGGAAAGGGCGAGGAAACCAGCGAGGAAAAGGAGGTGGCGGGGGGTGAACCGTTCACCCCCCTCGAGATGTGCGCGCCAAAAACATCTCGAGGGGGTGAACGGTTCACCCCCCGCCACCTCCTTTTCCTCGCTGGTTTCCTCGCTCTTTCCCTCGACATTTAGAATTTCCCTTCTTCAATAGGCTGGTTTACCTCTACTTTCTCTCCTTTCACCCCTTAGAGATGGTGAGGTTTATGATTTTCGAATTTGATTAATGTGGATACATCCATAAATTTATAATCTTCCTTTCAATTTTTTTTGCCGTGTGTATCTTTTTGAATTATTTTCAAGGTTCTATCCTCAAACCGTACTGTTACGGAAGAGTTTGTCTAGGCAGTCAGATTTTTTACATTTTTACCTTTTTTCTTTAAAACACAATTACAAACATTATCTATAGAATGATTAGAAATATAAAAAACCCAAAACCTAATTAAAAAGTGGCTATAAAACATGGTTGCCTAGAACTGAGGATTACGAAAACACCATCCATGCTTCAGCATTTGTGGATGCTGTAAGAATTATTATTACACTACTTTAGTATGACTTTTTCCAATTTATCGAGTCCATATTCCATATCTTCTCGGCAAAATAATTCCAAAATTTACTCCAACACTTTCTCAACAACACACAAACTTTTCCTTATGTTTACTCTTCATGGTGCTCTACTTTTTTTTTTATCTAGTTTCAATAGATGCATTGCAGGACTTGAGAAAAAACTAAAGGTGAGAATATTCAAGTGTAGAATATATTACTAATTGTTTTAGAGTTTTTATTTCTATATGTTGATATCACCTATTGTTTTTACGAATTTGTTTTTTTTTTTCCCTTTTATTTTCAACATCTCTTATTCTTTTCATTCCATTGTTACTTATTTTTAATGTTTTTTTCTTCAATATATCATCCATCTTTGTACCTTTTTATTCAATTGGGTTTCTTAATTACTATTCCACTTTTATTTTCTTTTTATCTTTTAATGCAAAACAACTTCATATTTGGATCTCTAAATTATTGATATTTTATCAATAATTCCTTCTACGGATTCATTCAATAATTTTTACAGATTTTTTTTGTCAGTATTTAGTTTCCTTCATTTCGTAATGTCGTCTTTCACATTTTTTGTATTCATATATTTTCATTAGAACTTAATTACTTTCAATGTTTTGGCAGTCACACAGAAATTGTTCATATGAAATCCCGCAATTATGCATAAGATTATTATTAGAATGTATGATGAGCTGTGATTAACTTGATCAAATCAAAGATCTAGAGATATTTGGAAATAAAGATACAGAGAGATCAAGTTAATCACAACTCATCATACACTAACAAATATATCATACTAAATAAGTAATCGTTTTTATGACATCTACCCAAAGGCTCTTTTTAAGTAAACAATACTTCATTAGAGTTCAATTACTTCCTTTAATGCAGTTTTTCATTGAGAATATCAATAATTCATCTGAAATAGATTTGCACTAATATATGTGTATTAACCAAATGGAACAAGTATACCAACAAATCAACAATTCATTAACTATTGTTCTAGGATCATTTTCTAAAAATTCTCATGATCATAACTTCATGAGCAATAAAGTAAAAGGTAATATGTGTTTTTTAAAGGATATGTTACAAGTGTTGCTGTTGTTGTATTTTTTTATTTTTTATTTTTTTTAAATTGGGTCATTGATCCTTTTTATTTATTAATCCATGCCCGAATGCTACATGACTGACCCTATAGTTAACCAAACCAGGCCCGAAGGCTACAATATTGTTGCTACTTTTTTTTTTTTTTTTTTTTTTTTAAGAACATCCATTTTATTCATATAAAAATCCACGCCCGAAGGCTACATGACTGACCCAATAGGGTTAACTAAAAAGCCGAAACAAAGCCTCACAAAAGATAGGATGCACCAATCAATCTTTGTACCTTTTGGTTTCTGTCCTCGTTCTATTGGATTTACGGGGACAAATGCTGATATCTTTGGTGTGGCGCCTCTTATTCATCTTTCCGTCTGACATAGCCCTAAAGCCAAATCACTGTTCGCTACCTGTGGATCTTTGCTACTTAATATCCTCATCGCCTCCATTTCGCATAGAGATTTGCTTTTGCTCCAGTCCATCGCCTCCACCTTGAATGAATACTCGCTTTCGCTTCGCTCCGGTCTAGTCCATCTAAGCAACTGCATTCAATACTCGAAACGATGTCTGACCAACTGAGCTACAATTGGTGGACTCTTACAAGTGTTGTTATTTAAAGATTTTATTTACATATTGGGTTTAATGCATTTAGTGTTTAAACGAATACAAATACTTATAATTTATTCAACATTAATATTTTGTTTATCATGAATAAATGGAGACCCTTGAATTAATTAAATGATACTAATAATGATAATGAAATAATAATAATAATAATGAAATAATAATAATAATAATGATAATGAAATAATAATAATAATAATAATAATAATAATAATAATAATAATAGTTTCCCATATACATTTCATGCAAAATCATATAAAATGGTCCTGACTCTTCATTATTCTCATAAACTTTCAGACAGTGAAGATGGACTCGAACCAAAACAAAGTTACAACCATTGATGAAGATGAAGCAAATGTTATGTTTGCCCTGCAATTAGGGAGCTCATCGGTCTTGCCAATGGTAATGCGAGCCGCGATTGAACTTGATGTGTTTGAGATCATAGCTAAAGCAGGTGTCGGTGCGCAACTGACTGCAAAAGAAATTGCGGATCACATTACCACAAAAAATGTGGACGCCCCCGTTATGTTTGATCGGATCCTCCGTCTTCTTGCAAGTTCTTCAGTTCTCACTAGTAACGTGGTCGCACGTGAGGATGGCACCGCTGAAAGGCTGTATGGCTTGGCTCCAGTTTGCAAGTATTTTGTTCGGAACGAAGATGGAGTTTCTTTGGCTCCATTACTGATGCTTGTTCAGGATAAAGTCTTCATGGATAGCTGGTTAGTAAATTTTACACTAAAATGTTTTTCAGGCATTATTTTTTTCTAGTGCATAAGTACATATACCTTAGTACATTCCCCTACCATGCTCTGTTCTAAAAATTTAGACCTAGGCGCAAGGGTGCTAGGAAATGCCTAGGCTGCTTGGGAGGTATTTGAAAAAAAAAATTCCGATTCAAAAAAATTGAGAACAATTTTTTATTTTTATTTTTATTTTTTTTTTTTTTTTTTTTTACATTTGGCATATTTATCTTGACAATAAGTTGAAAGTAATTTATATGCTATTATGCTTCATTTTTATAAATAATAAATTATCATACCAAAAAAAACCTCCTAGGCCCCAACTAAGCCTCTGGGCGCTAGTCCCTTGCTCGCCACCCGCTATTACATCCTACAAACTTGGGAATACAAGTGAAAAACCATCGAGATGAAGTTTTCAAGACCATTGCAAGGCCTTTTGTTCGACTGTTGCTCTGTTTGATTGATTCTGCAACAATATATTCACCCTATTTTAGTATTTAGTCATGGAACACTTAAATTAGTTAGTTTAGCTTGTAATCCTTTACAATCTTTTTGTGTTTGGTGAATATATAGGTACCACTTGAAAGATGCAATTGTGGAAGGAGGAATACCATTTAACATGGTTCATGGTGTACATGCATTTGAATTACCTGGCATTGATCCCAGATTTAACGAGGTCTTCAATCAAGCAATGTTTAATCATTCGACCATAATCATGAAAAAGATACTTGACAGATATAAGGGATTTGAGAATATAAAAGAGCTCGTAGATGTGGGTGGTGGCCTTGGAACTACGCTTAAGATCATTACTTCTAAATATCCTACGATTAAGGGCATTAACTTTGATTTACCGCATGTTATCGATCGTGCATCATCTTACCCTGGTAAGTATATTGCTAAACAAGAATTCAATTCAATGAAAAATATTTCCAAAAGGCTTTTACAAGTGGATTAAACTTGAGATTTCAAAAACTTCTTCAGAAATAAATGTTTGGTTATTTTAAGTAATAACTTGGGTGTTTGAATGATCACTCGGATGCAGGCGTTGAACATGTTGGTGGAGATATGTTTGCCAGTGTTCCAAAAGCAGAAGCAATTTTCATGAAGGTGAGTTAAATTAAATGTAAAATGAAAATAATAGATTGATGTTGGATTAAGACATGGTTAATAGAATACTATAAGAGCATGGGATATTTTTTGACTGTATATATCAATCTTACACCAATTTGTTCTTTGAGTGGCTTTATTAATTCAAAATTTTGATTTCTAGTGGATTCTTCATGATTGGAGTGATGAAAAGTGTGGAATTGTACTTAAAAATTGTTATGAAGCATTACCTGAGCATGGGAAGTTGATTGTAGTAGAGTCGATTCTTCCTTTAGAGCCAGAGACTACTGTTGCAGCTAAAACTCATTGTCAAGTTGATCTTGTCATGATGGCACAAAACCCAGGAGGTAAAGAAAGAACTGAGCAAGAGTTCAAAACCTTGGCGAACTTAGCTGGTTTTGCAGGTGTTAACAAGGTTTGTTCTACTTACAGTTATTCGGTAATGGAGTTTTATAAGAAGTGAATGTGATTTTTTGATGAATTGTAAAACTATATTTTTCAAGTTCATTCTTATATGTTGGACATTGATTATCACTTTGTTCTATTAGTTTATATTTTCATCAATATATAGTGAGGTGATTCTAAGATTCTTGTCAGCAATTGCGCGCTAAGCCTTTTTTCCTCCTTATATATACTTTATGTTTTACGTAAACTAAGGCTTATCACTGAGTTAAATATGCATATAGCTTATCTCAATGGATGATCTTGAACTATCACTATACTTCTTGAAGAAAGAAAAAAAGAAGAAGGTATTTTGAAACATTTTACAAAACCAGAAATGTCAAAGAAAGGTTTTTTTTGCTGGGATGCATACTCAAAAGCATAAATACAAACATTTATCTGCAAGACATATTTGAGTACAATGGTGTCTTTGATACATTAAGTATACTAACTGATCCCTGTTAGAAGCCTTAAATTTGCAAACAAAAATAAAATAGTTCGATCTGTCCATACTTGAGAGAGCTCAGATTTTTGTCACGAAAGTCATTGTCAACTTGATCTTATCATGATGTTACAAAGCCCGGGAGGTAATGAAAGAACTGAGCAAGAGTTCAAAACCTTGGCAAACTTAGCTGGTTTTGCAAGTGTTAACAAGGTTTTTTCTACTAACAATTATTGGGTAATGGAGTTTTATAAGGAGTGAATGTGATTTTTTGATGAATTGTCCATATTAAAATTTCTTTCAATATGTATCATACAAAGTATCAATAGATCTTCAACTCGCGATCGACTCCCTCGACCCTTCAAATGCGGAAGTATCACTCTTCCTTGAAGATATTGGTGAGTTGTGGAGAAAGCAATGGAAAAGCTTATGGGAAGAAGCATTTTAGCATTTTTAGTCCTGTACTTGGTTATAATTTCATGCATGTTGAGGTACTAGTGTGTAATATTATGTTGTCATGCTGGCTTCATACATGAATAAAAAAAATTTCTTCTTCCAAAAAATAAAATAAAATAAAAAAAATACTAGAAAGTATTTATGCTCACAGAAATCAACCCTGTGGAGCTCATAGAGCAACTCCAGCAACTACAAGTGAAGTCATGGCATATTTGTCTTCCATCTTGTCCCACTGCAATGACAGTCAGAAATTTCAACCAGTAGCGATATTGTTTAACCAAATTATGTATAACATTTCACTAATCCAAGTTTTAATTTCCTAAACCTTTCAACTTTTCTATCTTCTGTTTTTCTTTCTTGTAAAACATGGGTATGGGGAAAATAATATGTCAGGATAAGTTTTTTATTATACAAGCAAGGAAATTTATACAAGAAGTATCTTAGTAGCTTTAGGTAACTTCTGATAAGAATACAATTCAGTTTCCACAACTACAATATTCCTAAGATTTTCACCACTACAATATCCTAATTCCTAATCATATCTTTATAGTATCCTAATCATATCCCTATATCATAGGAGAATCATTGATTCTCAACACCCCCCTTTAAGTTGGAGAGTGGATGTCAAGAATTCCCAATTTGTGCAACATGCCATTGAAAGCGTCTTTTCCTAACGGCTTTGTTAGCACGTCCGCTACTTGCTGAGATGAAGTTACATACTTGGTTTCAACTAAACCATTTTGATTTTTTTCTCTAATGAAGTGACAATCTATTTCAATATGCATTTTTCTCTCATGGAAGACCGGATTAGTCGCAATGTGCAAAACAACTTGATTATCATAGTGAAGCATCGTTGTCTCTGGACGTGACACCTGTAGATCTTGCAATAAGTTGCGCAACCAGGTTATTTCATAACAAGCACTTGTCACGGCTCGCTACTCGGCTTCTGCTGAAGAGAGGGATACAATTTTCTGTCTCTTTGTCCTCCAAAATACCAGTGAATTTCCCAGAAAGACACAATAACATGTTGTTGACCTTCTAGTAGTGAGACGACCAGCCCAATCCGAATCACAATAAGCTGTTAAACGCAAAGAATTATGAGCTGGGAATAAAAGACCTCTTCTTGAAGAACTTTTAAGATACTTCAAAATACGGAGTGCTGCATCCCAATGTGATTTCCTTGGTTCATGCATGAACCCGCTGAGGACATGAACTGCATAAGTAATATCGGGCCTGGTGATGGTCAAATAGATAAGGTGCCCTACCAACCTTCTATATTTTTGTGGATCTACAAGCAATTCCCCTGTGTCTGACAATTTGAAATTTTGTTCCATAGGAAAGCAAACTGCTCTTGTTCCTAATAAACCTCCATCTTTAATATTATCAAGAGCATACTTTCTCTGAGAAATTGCAATACCTTTCTTGGAACGAGATACTTCAATACACAAAAAGAATTTTAAATCCCCAAGATCTTTGATACGGAAAGGATTATGAAGAAATTGTTTGAGGGTATTGATGACACCCAAATCATTTCCTGTAATCAATATGTCATCAACATAAATCAAAAGGGCAGTGAATGAATTCCCTCTATTACGTGTGAAGATGGAGTAATCAGTTTTAAATTGAATGAAACCAACAACTTGTATGGCATCAGAGAACTTAGCAAACCATTGACGAGAAGCTTGTTTTAGGCCATATAGGGACTTGTTGAGGCGACATACCAGAGTTTATCCTAGCACCATAGACCAGAAGGTGGGAGCATATAAATTTCTTCGTGAAGATCACCATGAAAAAAAACATTATGAACGTCGAGCCGATGAAGAGACCAAGATTGAGCTGCAGCAATGGCAAGGAGACATCGAATTGTGATAAACTTGGCAGTGGGAGAGAAGGTGTCATGGTAATCAATGCACTCAGTCTGAGTGTACCCTTTAGCAACCAAGCAAGCCTTATACCGCTCGATTGTACCATCAGAGCGATGTTTAATCTTGTAAACCCACCGACAACCTATTGGTACCTTACCAGGAGGAAGATAACTAAGACACTACAAAAAAAAAAAGGCATTTCAGCAACGGCTAAAAACCGTTGCTAATTGGCAAAAACTGTCGCTACAATGATTTAGCCACGACACAAAAATCGTCGCAATACCGTCGCTAGTTTAATCGTCGCTATTTGAATCAGCAACGACAAACTATCCAGTCGCTAATTAGCCACGGCAAAAAGACCGTGGCTAACTCAAAAAATTTCATCGCTAAAGCTGCTGAAAATTTAAACGAAAACTGTCACTAATTGTAAGATAGCGACGATTTTTGCTAAATAGCGATGGCAATGGTTTTTTGCCGTCGCTATTTAGCGTGAGTTTTTTTGCGGTCGCTAAGGCAATATAGCGGCGGTTTTTTGCCTTGCCTATTTAGCGATGGTTTTTTGCAGTCACTAAATTGCAAATCTAATTGACAACACAGCCACGATATTTGTCGTAGCTATTTAGGGACAACTTTGTTGCAAATCATATTGACAAATGAAATTTACAAATTATAATTCATTTTTTATAATGAAATTAACTATTAATGATTGTCCATTTTGAAAATTAATATCAACTACCAGAACTAAACTTAATTGATCAAAATTATAACAAAAATTACACAGTCTCTAGATATCATACAAAAGTTAAAAAAAATTACAAAGAATCCATACAAAAATGACAAAAAAAAAATTGATCTATAGAATATCGGAGATCATAGATCTCCGCGATCCGAGATTTCAGATCTCCGCGATCAGAGATTTCAGATCTTCGAGAGAGAGGCGGCCGATATCGGTGTCGAGGAAGCGGCAGACTTCTCCTCTATGGGCTTTTTCTCTGGAGGTTGAGAGAATTTTTTGTTGAGAGAAATTTTTGTTTAAGTTTATTTGTAGAAAAAATTGAAATTTATATAGAGAAATGTAATTGAAGGGGATTGGTTGTGTTAGTTTCAGGCGGATCGATGACGTGGTTTTGTTTTGTGCGTTGGATTGAGCTAAATTTTTGGGTGTTATTGACGGTTGAGATGAGGTTTCACGCGGATTGGTGATATATATTTTTTTAAACTATTAGCGACGGTTTCGGCAAATTGCCGTAGCTAATCTCTTTAGTGTTTAATTTTTTTAAACCAATTTGCCGTCGCTAATATAAAAAATAAAAAACTAATTAGCCACGGCAAATTGCCGTAGCTAATATCTTTAGTGTTTAATTTTTTTTTAAAACCAATTAGCCACGATTTTTTGCCGTCGCTAATATCAAAAAATCAAAAACCAATTAGCCATGGCAAATTGCAGTAGCTAATCTCTTTAGTGTTGGAAATTGATTATAACTCTATTCTTATAGTTGGTATTTTCATCAATATATAGTGAGGTGATTCTAAGATTCTCGTCAGCATTTGCTTTAAAAAATTTCTCCTAATGTTATTAGCTAGGTCTTTTTTCCCCTTATAGATACTTTGTGTTTTATGTAAACTAAAGCTTATCATATAACGTATCTTAATGTATGATCTTGAACTATCACTAAACCTCTTGGGAAAAAAAACAGGTGTTTTGGAACATTTTACAAGACCAAAAATGTCAAAGAAAGGTCATTTTTTGTTGGGATGCATAACCAGCTAGCTATAGAGGCTAAAACACTTTGACGCATAAAGTTCATGAGGATCTTAGGAAATGCATGGATCTGTACGGTAAATACATACATTTATCTGCAAGACAGATTAAGTACAATGGTGTCTGTGATACATTAATTATTCTCACTGATCCTGTTAGAAGCTTTAAATTTGCAAACAAAAATAAAATAGAGAAACTTCAGATCTTTCCATACTTGAGAGAGCTCAGATTTTTGTCACGAAACATAATGTTTAGCTAGCATTGGTGATGATGGTGGATGGAAAGATTAATTTGTTGCTCTAAGCACTGCTCCCAATTATATCCTTGTCCTTTACTTTTTGTATCAATGCTTGCTTGCAAATACAATTTTTTAATTTTCTTGTTAAAGAAAGCTTTAGAACCTACAGTTCATTTAATCCAATATAAACTGGTAAGGTTCAACACTATTAAATTGTTGATGTTTTTACCTGTCAGGCTTGAAAATTAAGTTCTTGTATGCAAACCACTGCCAAATACAAGGGTTTTGTATCAGTAAGACAAATGTAATTGACTAATGGTTCAACAATATTTCTTGATAGCAGACTTCTCAACTAATAAGGATTACAACATATATATTAGCAGTATTAGGTGCAGAACTTACTCCAGAATAACCAATTCCAACAAGCTCAAGAACTCCGAGAACTAAAGGAAGCCTATCAATGGCCTGCAAATATAGAGAAAGTCCATATTAAAATTTCTTTCAATATGTATCATACAAAGTATCAATAGATCTTCAACTCTCATATAATAGATCTGATCAGTCTTAATCGATGAATTGCAATGAAATTTGAAGGGCGGTAAATACTAGAAAGAATTTATGCTCATAGAAATCAACCCTGTGGAGCCCCATAGAGCAACTCCACCAGCAACTACAAGTGCAGTCATGGCATATTTGTCCTTCCATCTTGTCCCACTGCAATGTCAGTCAGAAATTTCAACCAGTAACGCTATTGTTCAACACAAATTATGTATAACATTTCACTAATCCAAGTTTTAATTTCCTAAACCTTTCAACTTTTCTATCTTCTGTTTTTCTTTCCAGACTCATTCCCAAATGCAAAATGACACACTCGACAAGTCCATGATGAATACTTTGAAACGAGATCAATTTTATTCCTTTTATTCATTAGAGAGATTTTTAAACTTATTTGGAATATAGTAATCAAGTAAACTAAAAATAACATATGCATTATATATATATATATATATATATCAATGCTTCAACTGAATATACACAAACTGCCCAGGGCCAGCTGAAAAGATACTTCTTACTGCTTGAATTGTTTTAACAATCTAGGGCAACTCGGTTGTTGCAACTTCAGCTGGTGCATTTCCAGTGCCCCTAGCAACCACATTACGGGAAATCTTATGACCTGTAGAATATTTCATCTACATTCAAATCTTATGACCCCAGAAAATATACACTAAGGTTGTGTTTGGTTGGATGAAATTCTATGTCATGGTAATCAACGAGGGGACCCCAACATTTAAGACTAAATTGATGTATTACTCCGCATCCACCATTAAATATTGTGACCAATGGTGAGAATGAAAGTCCAATGAATACGAGAATGATGTAGGATTTCCATGATATAGAGTTTCATCCAACTAAACACACCCTAAGAATTTGAAATCACACAATGGAAACTCTACAAATAAATATCTAGAGTGAGTGAGGTACATACAGTATGCTGCAGCTATTTGAAGAGGAGGCTTCTAAAGGTTTTTAGAAAATTTTGTACGAGATGATGAGAGAAGTAGTAGAAGTGATAGTTTCTTATTGATTTTCAAGTTTTGCTTGATACAAAATGGGAAAACTTAACCCCTATTTATACTAATAGCACCTCCTTAAGCAATGGTTAGGATTGTACCAACCCATTTTTAATCCAATTATTATAATCCATCATCTAAATTTCTCCACCAAAACATCTAATTCTCTACTCTTCTCTTATCCCAAAACTCATTCGGAATTCTCTTGCTCTTGAGCATGCTTCACGCCATGTCGAGGATGGTATTGTTCTTCCTTTCTACAACTTCATTTTGTTGGGGAGATCTCAAAACAGTTAGAGGACGTTGAATTCTATTTGTTTCACAAAATTCTCGAAACTCCTGAGAGGTAAACTCTCTTCCTCGATCAGATATGATGGCCTTGATCTCACATCCAGTTTCTTTCTCTACAGCAGCTTTGAATTTTTGGAAGGCTCCAAAGACTTCTGATTTTTTCTTCAATAAATATATCCAAGTTTTTCTTGAAAAGTCATCAAAAATAGAAGGAAATAGTTGTTTTTATCGTGGAAGTTTGGCTTGATTCGAGAGGTTTCTCGGCTCTTGAGTTTGACTCATTTGGAAAACTCTTTCGGAATTGTTTTCCAAGTAGACATCATTCACAAAGTTGGTCGGGGTGATTGATGGAAGGCAATCCTTTCACCATCTTTTTCTTCGATAGCAAATCTAATCCACCAAAATTTAAGTGCCCAAACCGAAGATGCCAAAGCCATGATGCATCTTTGTAGCAAGCTTTGAGACACTTTGCTACATCATTTTGAATATTTAACAAAAACATTTTATTTCTTGACATTGGCACTTTGGTAATCAAATTACTTTTCTTAACTTTTATAGTCAAGTTACAATCTTTCATATGAATATCATAGTCCTTCTCTAAGAGTTGGCCCAGACTCAAGATATCATTTTTCATGTTAGGCACGTACTAAACATTTGAAATAAATTGATGTTCTTCATTCTTCAAGCGAATTAGGATTTTACCTTTGCCTTTCACCGAAATCTTGGATTCATCACCAAAGGAAACATTTTCATTCACCGAGGGAGAGAGAGAGAGGCGGATGAAGGGAGGGGAGAGAGAGGCGGCCCCTGTGTCGTCGCTAAATTGTTTATATATATATATTTAAAAACACCTTAGCTATGGTATTGTACCATCGCTAACAAAATTTTGTTGTTATGGCCGTCGCTAAATTGTTTTTATATATTTTTTATTTTTAAAAAACACCTTAGCTACGGTATTGTACCGTCGCTAACAAAATTTTGTTGTAAACATTAGCAACGGCCCCTGTGCCGTAGCTAATGCTCGTATTAGCGACAGTTTTAAGCCGTCGCAAAATAGTTAGCGACGGTTATTTTAATTTATGGGCCAAAACCGTAGCAGAAACGTTAGCGACGGTTTTATGCCGTCGCAAAATGTTTAAATAGGTCGCTAGTTTCCGTAGCTAATAATGTTTTTTTTTGTAGTGGTTGGTCGATAATCATCTCTTCCAAGTCTTTTGTTTATTCAATTGTCACAACAATGTGCTCGAATTTTGGTTCTAACGAGTGTAATATCTTATCCATTATTCTCACTTCTTTTAGCTTTTCACCGTTTCTCTTCATTTGATTGAAAACGGTTAAGATTCTTGAGAAATAGTCAGAAATAGATTCAAACTCTTTCATGTGTAATGCTTCAAACTCACCTCTCAGTGTTTGGAAGTGTACCTTTTTCACTTGTTCCGCTCATTTGCAAAAAAGTTTGAAGCTTCTCTCATGCCTCTAAGTTATCCCTTTGTACTTGGGATAGTGATGTCTCATCTTGTGACTCATTATAGTTTTTCTCCACAATCTCCCAGACATCATGCACTTCAAGGAGAACCTTCATCTTGATACTCAAATTGTCGTAGCTGCTCTTGTTGAGCATAGAAATTTGGAAGGAAGCCATACCATTGCTTGTCATGACTATAGGAAGAGATCATTTAGGTGTTTGGAACCTTGATCTGATACCACTTTGCTGGAAGAGAAGGCTTCTAAAGGCTTTTAGAAAATTTGGGAGGAGATGATGAGAGAATGAGAATGTAGTAGAAATGATAACTTCTTATTGATTCTCAAGTTTTGTTTGATACAAAATGGAAAAACTCAACTCCTATTTATGCGAGTGGCACCCATCATCTAGAGTTCTCTACAAAAAATCTTTTTTTTTATATTTTTTTTACCAAAATAACACTTTCTAGAAAGAGTTTGTAAAATTTGGGCTTTGATTTAATAAGTTCTACTCCTGAGTCCAATTACAACATAAACTTACTAAAGCCCAATTTCAATTTAACTCATAGGCTCAAATCAAGTTTATAATCCAACACAGACTTCCAAGTATCATGGTTTTGTGGACGTGTTTGTGGTGGCATTGGTGATGGTACAAGAGTAGGGAGTGTCACACATTTTGAAGATGAGATAGCCATTGGTCGAGAAACTTTACCATCGATGAGAGCTGAAGATGAGATAGAAAGAGTAGTTGAAATTGAGGCCATGGCTAAATTGACCTCAATGAGACCCTTTGTTAAGTAGGGATGATGAATGTTTTAACAAATAAAGGAATGGGATGTTGGTTTTTTCAATTGCATGGGAAGGGAAAAGGGTAGATATTTTTAGAGGGCTGAGCGAGATTCTTTTTCTCACAAGTTTGGGATGAAAAGTCACTCATTCGCCAAATGTGTCAAGGAATGTAATTTATCGAACTATGTCAAAATTTCACAAAATATTCCTAATTTTAAGTTATCGAAATCTCTTTCGAAATCTGAAATATGTCGAAATTTTTTGGAGAAAAGAAATAAATATTTTAATCTCCGTATATTTTAACTTGCTATAATGTTATTTTAGTATCAATAATTTGTTATCGGAGTGATTCTTATATAATATTTAGTCATTATGACACTACGAGTTTGTATGAAACTTTTTATGTAGTATTTAATAGTTTAAAATGTATAATTTATATTGTTAAATTGAAAATTACAATCAAAATCTTTACGTTTTTTCTACACATAACGAAACATTTCTTAATATCGGGATATCGAAATCAACTTGAAAAATGAAATCACAATCCTTGGTAGTATTGAGTTGACAGAGGAATGATGGATGGAATCACACATCACACATTCGAACCCGACCAACGGCTTGGGGTTGGGAAGGATTAACGGAAAAAAAAACATGTAAAAAAAAGTCACTCATTCATTCCCATCTTTATATTTTTGGAGGGTTGAGTGACGTGGCATGTTTTGAACCTTTTCATTTGTTAACTTAATTTTCCTTTTCATGTAAAATCATATAAAATAATCCTGCTAACTCTTCATTATTCTCATAAACTTTTAGATGGTGAAGATGGACTGGAACCAAAACCAAGTTACAACCATTGATGAAGATGAAGCAAATTTTTTGTTTGCCCTGCAATTGGGGAACTCGTCGGTCTTGCCAATGGTGCTGCGAGCCGTGGTCGAACTTGATGTGTTCGAGCAGATTTGGATTTCAATATATCAACTCATGTGGCACTTCATCATACGATTCATATAAGATCCATCTGTCTAGATATCATTATATACATCCGAAAAGTTGTATGCTTTGGAAGAAGCTTGCACAGTTTCGAAAGGCGTTTTGATTGATAAAAAAGAAGAATCTACTTCAATTGATATATCCTTAGGCATGACCATACATATCATAGAAATCACACTTGAAAAGGGCAGACAATTAGCCAGAGTTGCAGCAAAACTAATTGCAAAAGAGGGTAAATCATACACATTAAAAGTAGAGGTTCGCTTGATATCTAAAAATTGCTCAGCATCAGTCGGACAAGTGGGTAATCTTGGGGTAAACCAGAAAAGTTTTGGTAGAACTGAATCTATGTGTTGGCTAGATAAGCGTCCTGCAATAAAAGGGGTAGTTTTGAATCCTGTAGACCATCCCCATGGGGGTGGTGAAGGGAGGGCCCCAATTGGTAGAAAAAAAAAACCCTTGGGGTTATCATGCAGTTGGAAGAAGAAATAGAAAAAAAGATAATTTATAGTGATAGTTTGATTCTCCATCACCGTAGTAAATAGGAGTATTAAATCAAATATGTTTTTTCGTCTTTACAAAAAAAAAGATAGGAAAAATTTGTTGTGACACGTTCACTAAAAACACTAAAAAAAATCCTTTGTAGCTAATCATTTATTGGAAAAAAATTGAAAAGTTCAGTCAATTGACATAAAAAGAAATAATAGCAACTTGGTCCTGGCATCTGCCATTATCCCCAAAATGATCGACCATACAATTGCTATTCATAATGAGAAAGAGTATTTACCCATTTATATAATAGATAGTATGATACGTCACAAATTGGGATAATTTGCACCTACTCAGAATTTCCGCTATTACGTCCTATAAATTTGGGAATACAAGTTGAAAACCATCGAGATGAGGTTTTCAAGACATTTGCAAGGCCTTTTGTTCGACTGTCGCTCTGTTTAATTGATTCTGCAGCAATATTCGGTTCGAGTGTGGTGCATGAACCAGTAGATATTGGATGAATCGATGGAAAAGAATGTAGGGTATAGAAATGTATGTAGTCTGAAACTTGTTTGTTTATACACTCCATGTTCAATGCACAACAACAAAAGGGGTATCCTTTCTAAAGTGAATAGTAAAAAACACGCGTAGAATGTGTACTTTTTTTCTATACATAGAAAATGTTTTTTCACTATTAGATTGATTGAAATGATATACATACAATGCACATATCCAAGAAATATCATGGAAAATGTTGATTTTTCGCTATTAGATTGATTGAAATGATACATGCAATGCATATATCCAAGAAATACCAAAGTCATATTCAATTTGGGACAAGCCAAAATTGGAGCATTCAGGAGTCAGGCCGGACATTGTAGAATTCAAGTTCCAATTTAACACCAAAGAAAGTGATGCATTCAATTTCATCGAAAATTCGGTCATAATCTTTCTTTTTTTCTTTCTTGAATTGTCGTGATATGAGAAATTTGATTTAGCAAAAAAAATGATATAATTCTTACCAAGAAATGTTTTGTTTGACAAAAAGTGGAAAGTCATTTTAGAAAGAGCCTGTCTAACTGTCAAGGAAACCAGTGAGGGAGGGGTGTGTGATCACTCATCCCTCTCGAGATTCACGCTTTTATGAATTTCGAGAATGCAAGCAATCTCAAGGGAGATGAGCAGTCACACCCCCTCCATCTATAAACCTGAAGATTTTCAGTGATGGTAAAGAGATTAAAAAAAATATACATATATATAACTATTTATCTGTGTAACTAACTAACATGGTTGTCATTTTATTAAAACAAAGTTACAAAATTTTGAGGAGATAATAGATGGCTGTGAGCAAGCAATTACCATATGTAGACTTTGGATGTTCTGAGTTATGCTAATTTAGTAAATAAATAAATAATGTCAAAAAACTAGAAGTAATAAATAAATACAAGCTGTGTAACTAACTAACATTGATTAATAAATAAATAGAAAAGGATAAAAAAAATTAAAATTAGTAGAAGCTGAATTTCAATTTTGAAGTAAATTTCATAATGCATGTCAAGTGCAAGAATAAAAGTCGAATTATATAAGATTTACTAATTGACTTGTATCAATATTACAATAAATGAAGCTACTATGCATGGTCTCTCTTCACAATCTACTACTACTGCAGGTATCAATTGAAAGATACAGTTGTCGAAGGAGGAATACCATTCAACAGGGTTCATGGAGTACATGCATTTGAATACCCTGGCATTGATCCCAGATTCAATGAGATTTTCAACCAAGCAATGTTTGGTCATACTACAATAATCATGAAGAAAATGCTCGAAACATACAAGGGATTTGAGAATCTCAAAGAGGTTGTCGACGTGGGAGGTGGACTTGGAACTACACTTAAGATCATCACTTCGAAGTATCCCACGATTAAGGGTATTAACTTCGATTTACCCCATGTTATCAAACATGCACCATCTTCTCCTGGTAAGTTTTTATTTGGATTCCAATATGACATTTGCACTTATATTGCAAAAATTCGAGTCAACCTAAAAAGAAATTTCAAAATAAGTTACACGTCTATTTGCGACTGAAACACTTAATCAAATTGCAAAACAACTTGCCCAAAGCCATATGCAAAACAACTTGCAGAAACTTAATCCAAGACGTTAGTTCTGGTGTCAAAGGAATCCGATTTGGCGGCCAATTCATCGTAAAGTCCTTCACTATTCGACAAGCTGGTACGCCTTCTTGAACTTCTACTCTCCAATACCAAACACCAACATAACCACAACCACCATTTGCTTCAACTACAGCTTTCTTGCCTACAAACTTCACTATCCTAGCACACCATGCATGACACCAAGAATACTGGCAATCAAGCATACTAGCAGCATTCAAGTTGAGCAGAGAAAGTAATTATATTGCAAACAACTTATCAGGTCCAACCCTTTCTCCCCTTCCCCTCCCTCCCTAGTACAAACACATTAACACACTTTTTCGTTTTAGGACAACAGATCAATCAACAAGAAAATAAAGCAAAACTTTCTTTTACACAAAAATATCTAGAGCAATGATTAAATCCCAAACGCTATTGAGATTCTCTATGTCGCAAAACAACAAAAGTTGCGTCAATTTGACAATTTATGTCGGTCTACTTTTTATTGGGGCCGCGAACATCACTCACATGTATCCACCATCCACGTATTAATATTCATTTGCATTTCACACCATTTGATAATGTTACCCTCAGCAGATGTTGATGGATAAAATTGCACTTATGTGAATGAATCTCAACAAATATTGTCATCATAACTGAGTCTACTTTTTTTACAGTAAATATACACTGTGACAAGTAATTACTAGAGGTTATGGAACTGATGTTTTTACTAAGTAAACTAACAAGACTGAGAAGGTTTCTTACCAGTGGTTAACCAACTGATGAACTCCAGCATCATTGGAGCAGACATGAGCTTTAGTAAGCTGCCACAGCCAATTGGTTGTGGCATCAACCGGAGGAGTAAGGATGCGCTTGGATGAAGAACCAGGACCTGGGAGACTAAGCTCGATCGCTATGGGTTTTAGAGTTCCCAATGAGCTCAAGAAGAAAAGAGTCCTTGTAGCATATGTTTTTCTTCCATCAAGTGAATTTATTTTATCTACAAACGGAAGGTAGCTGTCATGGTGATCCACAATGAACAGTTTATTTTCATCCAAAGCTTGTTGGACAGACATTCCATTGATATGGCCAATAATGTGTTCTTTGATTGCTGATTCAGGTGGACCATACACTGCAGGATCGAGCTTGCTTACTGGTGGAAAAACCTGATGAAAACAAGTACATTTCACATGTTATGTTCCTAGTCCTCTAAAATGTCTATGAATCTGTACAAAATATTGAAATTGGTTTTATGATTACATACCTTAAGTCTCTCAATGTTTACTAATCCCTGCAATTGCTTGTCTAGCAAACTCATCATCTCTCAACCAAGCAAACTTGTCTTCTGCAAAAGCATCAGATTAAGATCATTAGCAAAAATGTAGACCTTCTCACCCAACTATAACTTAAACCAGATCACTTTAGATATAGTCTTTGTCATATAAGAGCTACAATTTACTTAATTGAAACAATCATGGGAACATCGTACTTCAGAAGACCCTGACTTGATTCCTGGATCTTGCTAACGATCTTTGGTAGTTTCTTCAACTCTTCTTGGAGGCCTAAGTTGAGTAATAGCCCCACTTTATATAAATTATCTATGTCGGTGAACCCTTTAAAATCACAGTTCTTTGAAGAAATGCTGGCAATTAAGGATGGGATTAGATTATGTAGCACCACCTTCAGCCTCCAGGTTGCGAATGTGTCTTGTTTAGATTCCTCAAATGCCTCACCTCTAGGCACATACATCGGTAATGGCTTCTCCACTCTAGTATCTGCATTAATGTCTGACATAATGGAAAGTAAGAGCATTTTAGTATACCTCATGTCGCGATAGTAATTAAGCTCTCAAACACATCTTGCTTGGCATGAGGTGCAAGTAGAAAATAAACATAATGTTGGGCACTGAACTAATCAGTCTCAGTTGGAGGGCGCCTTGTTCGACATCACCTTGGATATGGAATTGCCTTGCCTCCGAGGTTTGGCCTAACAAGGTCAGTTCCTTTGTCGGGATTACCCAAATCGTTGTATATAGCATAGTCATATATTCTATCTGATAGCTTCCTGTTTCCTCTTCCATCACCCCTAAGCTCTTTGAGTTCCTTCTCTCGCAGATCTTTAAGCCCTATGGGTGTCTCCCATGGTAGATATGACTGCACAATCCTAAACAAAAGATCATTACTGATATCTAACCACGCTAGCTAATTATCTAAATTAACACTCCTCAATAGTGCAGTTTGTGATTGATTAATCAACTATTAATCCTCTTCCTTAATGTGAAACAAGGACTAATTATGAAATGATTAATAACAGAAAATGGCTTGAAAAAATGGCAATCTTCAAACCCTAGTTAGAAAATAATCAAGTCAAACATAACTCGAAGAAGAACAATATGAACTCTACACCTTTCCTAACTTTGACAAATAATCAAACTTAAAGAATCTGGTTTTTGACCGTGAATGTTGAATTGAATCATAAACAATATTTGACTTATAATGTTGAATTGAAGCTTTTTTTTGTAGTGTGGAGTAAGATCCTCCTGAAGCATTCACAATCAATAAGCAACCAGAGCCTATTCTAAATGGAAAGAAATTTTTTTTAATAAAAACTTTAAACTTACATAGTAATTATATGTATATCCTTCTGAACCCTTGGTGTAGTCCGCTACTGCAATCATAGGAGCATTTACACAAGACCCCTGTAGAAGAAACATACAAGTTAACTTTTGGTGAGTATATAGAAATTCCATGTATCTATTCTTTGATGCAACACTGCCATTTATGATTGTTGCTATGTGCCTAAAAATATGGGAGGAAATAATAGCAGCAAAGCCTAGTCATCTTCACGAACAGGATGAAAGGTCCATGGTTGGTTTGTACGAAGAGGTGGTTTTTGACTAACAAGAGAAGTGACGATGGATAAAAGAGATAAGCATGCCAATGCAGTAAAGACAAACTTCACTCAAGTGCAGGTACGTAACGTCTAAATTCTAAACAAGTAGTGTCACTGGCAGTCTCGTTTAAGTTATTTACTCTCAGGTATATTGAAGAAAATAAAAAAAAAGAAGAAAAAAACTAGCATTTTCCCTGTCTTCCAAGATTCACTCTTAGCAGATACAAAGGCAGGATAAAACTGCTAAGTAAAAGCAGCAGAGCCTGTTGATTCATGACAACCTATTTCTCCATAAGGGCTTGAGCCCCAGGCATAAGTAGGTGAATCCACACAACCACTAGCAGAGGTTGAGGCACCTGCGATGAAAGCTGTGGGACAGGCATTTAAAAAGGCAGCAGGTACTCACCATGCATTCCATTTCTCCAACAGAGAACAGACCCATCCTTTGTTGTTTCTGCACAAAAGAAATGGAGTTGGTTTGACCAGGTTACTGAAATTTACAATTTCAGATTAGAAAAAAGGTATTACGGAACAATAATAACAAAGTAAGAGCATTTTAGTATTTACTAACCTATTCATTAGAGGAAAAAAAAGTTATACACCAATCACCATCCCACTAAAATGTAAATCAAATAGAAGAATAATTTGAATTGTTCAACAAGTATGAAGTATGGCAGATACATAAATTTCTAACTGATACCTTCGTACGGTTGAACATTGAATAAAATGTTGCAACTTCATAAACACGAATAGGAGCAACTTCAATAACCTTAGCCACCTGGACCACCCATAAACAGTTCACATATATGAGAAAGACGGTGCAAGATGAAAGCATTGATTGTATGTAACTACAATAACATTTAATAAACTATGACACAAAAACTATTACACATAACAAGAACTTTATGGAAAACCAAGTCAATAAGCGACGAAGATCGAAGAGACTAATTTTGATTTATATTCATCTTTTCATAATAAACTTTTGTTAGTCTAGGGAAAGTAGAACTAATGTTGCCAATGCTTTATATGTTCAATGAAATCATTTAAAAGATGAGATGCATTTGCAAGGTGCAACATGATCAAGTTGTTTTAAAAAAAAAGACTCCTGAACAACCAACAAAGGTTGTGGTAGTCTACATCCTAAATCCTAACAACAGCCTGAAACAAATTTGCTGTTTCCGTGACCAGGATGTCAGAATATGTCAGTTCAAATGTAGTGGCAATAGCACCAGCCTTGCACTATCGCACGTTAGCTAATGGGTGGACAGAATGGATTGCCAATGATAAACATAGCCTAGCCACTAGCTCACTTGTGAACAACTGCTATGACCAGAGCCTTGTTTGGTAATGCCAAATACCTGGGAAGATCTCTTAAGTCAAGGTGGAACACTTTGAAGGTAAAAGCTGGAAACAAATATCATAATGAAGCAGATGTGATCCATACCTGTGGCTGTGGATTTTACTTTGTGTAGGCAGTTTTGCAACCCAATTATGAACCAAATATATTTTCTTGTAAAAGGTCATAAAAGACGGGGTAAATGCAAAGAAATTATTGTCTCAACTACAGTTGCCTATTACGCACAAATAATCAAAACCTTCCATGGTTGGATTCCTAGCTCACAAAGTTTTGTTGTTAAAGATGCAATTATTCCTTTCCTTCAACAATAGAGAATGGACTGAGCTTCCACACTAATTTATTTGTTTCATTTGTTGAATTTTTTATTACATGCTAAACTCAAATATTAGCAGAATTTTTAGAAGATTTCATACATATTTCTCATGTGGTTATTGTTTGTTCATTCTAGTAATACCCTTCAGCTCCACTATGGACCGCATAGATGTTCTTGAGAGATTACCCTAAGTGAAAAATCGTATCAATTGGTTGAACAGAAAGCCACATCGAATCCAACTGAAGTAAAATTTGCACAACAATATAAACCTAAGTGAGAGATTTGATTTTTACTCGCCTTGAACCCTGAATAGAGCACAAAAACCCCAAATTTCTCCCACCTTGAACTTGAAGAAGATGAAGAAGGAGATGTTCTTCCTAATTCGCGACCAAAGCTTGGATGAAGAAGGAGATTAGGCCCCTCAGCAGGTGACGCGGGTTCTTCCTCTCAGCGGGGTGACGCGGGATGTCAAAGCTCTCAGTGGGGATGGGGATGGGGATGTCAAAGCTCTCAGCGGGATTCTTCTCTCAAATACGCTCTTCCAAAGTCTTCCTCTCAAATACGCGGGATTCTAAATTTTATTCGCGCCCAAAGGTTTTTTTTATTTTGTGTATGAGAAATTCTAAATGTCGAGGGAAAGGGCGAGGAAACGAGCGAGGGAAATGACGTGGCGAGGTGAAAGCCGTTCATTTTTCTCGAGATACGTGTGTTGACTTTTTTCATACGCATCTCAAAAGAAATGAACGGCTTTCACCTCGCCATGTCATTTCCAGGGGCGGATCTAGGAATGCAGGTAAAGGGGGGCAAAAAAATTATAGATGGCTTTTTAAAACTCTATTTGTTTAACTACACAAATACAACAACACAATTCCAAGATTCATATTAAAAAATGCTATCATAGATTCCCAAATTATCAAATTATCAAATTTGTAATGTAAATCAATAATTAATACATGAAAGAGAAGAAACCTTACCAAATATTAAGAACTTGAGATAATGGCCTTTTCAGCAGATGAAATTAAATACTCACTTAAGCTTTAATGATCAAATACCCACTTTGTCAAAGTCTAAACAAATAAAAAATTAAATTAAATTAAAAATCAAATATAAAATATCCCTGTATAAAGATAAGATAATAAATTAGATGTTTAAACAAATATGAAATACCTCATTAAAGTTTAAACAAATATGGAATAAAAGAAAAGAATTTACCCCTTATTTAATTGATTAAAATAATATTTTAAATAATTTTAAAAATAACAATCCTTTCATTCTTCTCTCTCTCTCATTTCTCTTTTTTATCAAACCCAACCCCATACATTACGGCCAAACCAAACCTCAGTTCACTCTTCATATCACATTCTCGCTCAAAGTAGTCAAGCCTCACTCTGCATCTCAGTCTCTAAGAGAGCTCAAGCTCTCTCACAAGTCACACAGACACAGACTCTCAGAAAGCTCTCTCTCACACAAGCTCTCTCTCACACAGACTCTCAGAGATCTCAAGCTCTCTCACACAGACTCTCTCACACAGACTCTCAGAGAGCTCAAGCTCTCTCACACAGACTCTCAGAAAGCTCAAAGAAGGGGAGATCGAGAGAGCTCTCACACAGACATAGTATACTCAACACTCAACTCAAGCTCTCTGACTCTCGGAAAGCTCAAAGAAGGGGAGATCGAGAGCTCTCTCTCACAGACACAGTACACTACTCAACTCAATCTCTCTGACTCTCAGAAAGCTCAAAGAAGGGGAGATCGAGCTCAATCAAACTCAATCAAGTTCACTCTTCTTCATCTCTCTGACACAGTACACTCACTCAAACTCAATCAAGCTCACTCTTCTTCATCTCTGAGTCTGAGTTAGCTTTCATCAGATTCAGTCTTTCGGAGAGATCAAGAGATCGAGCCATCGAGGAGTTTGCTTTCTTCTTTATCAGACTCAGAGTCAGTGACGAGATCAAGAGATCAGACTCAGAGAGATCATGAGATCGAGGAGTTTGCTTGCTTCTTCATCAGACTCAGTGAGATCGAGAGATCAGACTCAGATCCCTCTTTCATCTCTTTCGATTTTCTGATCAGATCCCTCTCTGAGATCTCTCTCTGATCTCGGTTTGATCTCTCTGATCTGGCTATGATCTCTCTGATCTGGCTCTGATCTCTCTGAGATCTCGATATGATCTCGCTCAGATCCTGCTATGATCTCTCTGATCTCTCTCGGATCTTTCTCTGGTCTCTCAAAGTTGATTCCTTGTAACTTGTTTCAATTTTGGATCGACAAAGAGGGAGACACAGACCAAGGTAGGAAGAGGTGTTAAACCTTAAGATTATTTTGTTGTTGTCCTGTTGATTTCATTTAGAATCCATAATTAAACAAACTCACCTTGTTTTGCAGGGATGGCGAAGAAGCTATATTATTGAGGACCGAAGGCGTGGAGGCAGAGATTAGAGGCGGTGACTCAATTTTTTTTCGTTCAACTGTGATACAAGATTTGTTATCCATTATTGTAATTCTTAGTTTTATAAGAGGGGCAAGGTGAAATTTTTAAGGGGGGCAAGAATAAAATTGTATATGCTCTGATAGAGTTTTTTCAAAACCTAAGGGGGTCAGTTGACCCCCTTACCCAAGCTGTAGATCCGCCCCTGGTCATTTCCCTCGCTCGTTTCCTCGCCCTTTCCCTCGACATTTAGAATCTCTCTTTGTGTATATATTTTTTTTTCAAAAAAACCATTAGCTAATGATTTTTATTTCTAAAGCTCAGCGACGGCTCTTGTATCGTAGCTAAATGTTTTTCTGTATATATATATATATATATATATATATTTTTATTTTTTTTTTCAAAAATCGTACCTAAATGTTTTTGTGTATATATTTTTTTTCAAAAATATCCATTAGCTACGGTATAATACCGTAGCTAACGATTTATATTTGTAAAACTTAGCGATGGTATTGGCCATTGCTAATACTAATTTGTTGTAGCTAAAAAATTACTAATGAAAATTCATTTTTTAATGGAATTAGTTATTTTTATTAATTTTCAGATTTTTCATTGCCTTTTTTTTGTCATTCAGAAGAAACATTTCAAACTTGAACGCAATTATATTAATTTTCACCGTAAATGATGACTAATACACTTACCTTGTTCGTATAATCAATAATTTGTCCATCACAAAAAATACAATCCCAAAACAAGTTCATACTCTATCAACCTCAAATTGATTCAGGGGGCTACATAAGCAGAAAACTTACATGGATTTACAATCAAGGACAAACTAAAACTGGCCAATTTTGAATCAAGGTTTAACAAAAAAACAACAAAAAGGATTTTGGAAAGACAAATCCGGAGTGTCCATGCCTTTTCAATCTTAATAATTTTTTCTCCCCGTCCAAAATCAAAGCGTCTGCAAGTTTTATAAAAATCAAACAATCTTTCGCCCTGCAGAAAAACGAAGACACTTCAACTAGTCAAAAAGAGTAAAAAATGACTGGAAGGCAATAAGAATATCAAAGAGAATATGGGTAAGATGCATAGACGGCTTATACCGTAGCAAAGAAACTGTAGCTAAAAGAATTACTAAGCCTTTTCTTTCAAAAAAACTGTTACAAAGAACATTTCCCCTTGATGGGCCTCATTTGCTTAAGTCACGCAGTGAAGTAACAACTACCATTATATAAGGTAAAGAGAACATTCGACAAATGTTAGCCTTGGTTATGAATTACTAAAGCTTATTTCTCACCTGAAGAAGAAGACGCACGCAGGAGATGGCGGGGTTGGAGTGGGTGGAGGCGATATAGAGTAGAGAATAAGGGACAGATAGTACCACCACAACACCACCATCCTCCTCCTTCTTCGCCTGAATCACCATCCTCCTCCTCTTCTTATTTTCTTTTTATCCTCCCTCCTTTAGCTCCTTTTCTGATTCTGAAAAGAAACAAAGAAAAAAGCAAAATTAAGGCTCCTCCTTTGGATTTTCCTCATTCGTTGATCACAATAAAGAAAACAACAAAGATTAGATTAGATCACATCTATTGGATTATCCTATAGATTGATACCAAAAGCAAAATTAGGAACGGCTAATATACCGTAGCTACCAATTTTTATTTGTAAAATTAGCGACGGCTAATATACCGTGGCTAAATGTTTTTTACATATTTTATTTTTCAAAAAATCCATTTGGTACGGCTTATGTCGTAGCTAATAAATTTTATTTGTAAAATATAACGACGACTCATTTACCGTGGCTAAATATTTTTTGTATATATATTTAAATCCATTAGGGACGGCTAATACCGTAGCTAATGATTTTTATTTGTAAAACTTAGCGACGGCTCATTTACCATGGCTAAATGTTTTTTGTGTATATATATATTTTTTTCAAAAATTTATTAACTACGGTATTAGCCGTCCCTAATGGATTTAAAGTATTATACCGTACCTAATGATTTTTATTTGTAAAACTTAGCGACGGCTCTTGTGTCGTCGCTAAATGTTTTTTTTATATATTTGTTTTTCAAAAAATCTATTAGCTACGGTATAATACCGTAGCTAATGATTTTTATTTGTAAAACTTAGTGACGGCTCATTTGCCGTAGCTAAATGTTTTTCTGTATATATATAATTTTTTTTAAAATCTAGTAGGGAAGGCAAAAACCGTAGCTACCAACTTTTCTTTATAAAACTTAGCAACGGCTAAGATACCGTAGCTAATAAAAGAATTAGCGACGGTTTTTTGCCGCCGCAAAATAATTAGCGACGGTTTTTTATGATTATGGGTTGAGTCAGCTATCAAAAGCATTAACGACGATTTTTTGCCGTTGCATATTTTTTAATTAGCGATGGTATCAAAATATCATCGCTAATATCTGTAGCTATATTGAAGCTTGCTTTTTTGTGGTGAATGCAAAATGACGCACTCGATAAGTCCATGATGAATACTTTGAAACGAGATCAATTCTATTCCTTTTATTCATTAGAGAGATTTTTAAACTTATTTGGAATAATAGTAATCAAGTAAACTAAAAAAAACATATGCATTATATATATATATGCTTCAACTGATTATACACAAACTGCCCAGGGCCAGCTGAAAAGATAACTTCTTACTGCTTGAATTGTTTTAACAATCACGGGCAACTCGGTTGTTGCAACTTCAGCTGGTGCATCTCCAGTGGCCATAGCAACCACATTACGGATATATCCTTAAGCATTTCGATTGATAAAAAAAGAAAAATCTACTTCAACCGATATATCCTTAGGCATGGCCATACATAACATAGAAATCACACTTGGAAAGGGCGGACAATTAGCGAGAGTTGTGGGTGTTGTAGCAAAGCTAATTGGAAAAGAGGGTAAATCAGACACATTAAAATTACCATCTGGGAGGTTCGTTTGATATCTAAAAACTGCTCAGCAACAGTCGGACAAGTGGGTAATCTTGGGGTAAACCAGAAAAGTTTTGTTAGAGCGGGATCTAAGTGTTGGCTAGATAAGCATCCTACAGTAAGAGGGGTAGTTTCAAATCCTGTAGACCATCCCCATGGGGGTGGTGAAGGGAGGGCCCCAATTAGTAGAAAAAAAAACCCTTGGGGTTATCCTGCAGTTGGAAGATGAATTAGAAAAAAGATAATATATAGTGATAGTTTGATTATCCATCGCCGTAGTAAATAGGAGTATTAAATCGAATATGTTCCTTCGTCTTTACAAAAAAAAAATTAAAAAAATAGGAGGAATTTGTTGTCACACGTTCACTAAAAAACTAAAAAAAACCCTTTGTAGCTAATCATTTATTGGAAAAAATTTAAAAAGTTCAATCAAAGGACATTAAAAGAAATAATAGTAACTTGGTCCTGAGCATCTGCCATTATCCCCAAAATGATCGGCCATACAATTCCTATTCATAATGGGAAAGAGCCTTTTGTTCGACTGTCGCTCTGTTTAATTGATTATGCAGCAATATACTCACCCTAATTTTAGTATCTAGTCATGGAACACTTAAATTAGTTAATTTAGCTTGTAATCTATGCAATATTTTGTGTTTGGTGAATATATAAGTACCACTTGAAAGATGCAATTGTGGAAGGAGGAATACCATTTAACAGGGTTCATGGTGTAAATATATTTGAATTACCTTGCATTGATCCCAAATTTAACGAGATCTTGAACCAAGCAATGTTTAATCATTCGACCATAATTATGAAAAAGATGGTGAAGCTTGCACAGTTTCGAAAGGCATTTTGATTGATTAAAAATAAGAATCTACTTCAATCGATATATCCTTAGGCATGGTCATACATATCATAGAAATCACACTTGAAAAGGGCAGACAATTAGTCAGAGTTGCAGCAAAACTAATTGCAAAAGAGGGTAAATCATACACATTAAAATTACCATCTGGGAGGTTCGTTTGATATCTAAAAATTGCTCAGCATCAGTCGGACAAGTGGGTAATCTTGGGGTAAACCAGAAAATTTTTGGTAGAGTTTGATCTATGTGTTGGCTAGATAAGCGTCCTGCAATAAGAGGGGTAGTTTTGAATCCTGTAGACCATCCCCATGGGGGTGGTGAAGGGAGGGCCCCAATTGGTAGAAAAAAAACCCTTGGGGTTATCATGCAGTTGGAAGAAGAAATAGAAAAAAAGATAATATATAGTGATAGTTTGATTCTCCATCACCGTAGTAAATAGGAGTATTAAATCAAATATGTTTCTTCGTCTTTACAAAAAAAAGATAGGAGAAATTTGTTGTGACACGTTCACTAAAAACACTATAAAAAATCCTTTGTAGCTAATCATTTATTGGAAAAAAATTGAAAAGTTCAGTCAAATGACATAAAAAGAAATAATAGTAACTTGGTCCTGAGCATCTGCCATTATCCCCAAAATGATCGGCCATACAATTGCTATTCATAATGAGAAAGAGTATTTACCCATTTATATAATAGATAGTATGATACGTCACAAATTGGGATAATTTGCACCTACTTAGAATTTCCGCTATTACGTCCTATAAATTTGGGAATACAAGTTGAAAACCATCGAGATGAGGTTTTCAAGACATTTGCAAGGCCTTTTGTTCGACTGTCGCTCTGTTTAATTGATTCTGCAGCAATATTCGGTTCGAGTGTGGTGCATGAACCAGTAGATATTGGATGAATCGATGGAAAAGAATGTAGGGTATAGGAATGTATGTAGTCTGAAACTTGTTTGTTTATACACTCCATGTTCAATGCACAACAACAAAAGGGGTATCCTTTCTAAAGTGAATAGTAAAAAACACGCGTAGAATGTGTACTTTTTTTCTATGCATGGAAAATGTTTTTTCACTATTAGATTGATTGAAATGATATACATTCAATGCACATATCCAAGAAATATCCTTAGGCATTTTGAAATGATATACATTCAATGGTTTCTATATCATAATTCATTGTGTTTCGATTCTTTACGACGACTTCTCATACATCCTAGGGCCCACATTAGAAATCAATCAGGTCATGAGAGTGCTTAAAGGATTGATTGGTAATTATGAGTAAGAAAAGTTCAATAATGCTAGGAAACCATGTTTTATAAACATGTTTCGTAGCCATGTTGAAGTGTATATCCACCTTAGCATTTTAACAAAGAGAAAAATGGGAAAAACTATTGAATTTTACAGTCTCTTTGACCATACTACGTTAAAGCACAATTTCAGTGGAACGGTGATTCCAGAAAACAAATCAGAGCACAGTTTTAGTGGAACTGGGATTCTAGGCAAAGCTTCAAAAATGGGTCTTTGGTACATTAATACAATTTCTCTCTAACCTTATAATGTAGGAAAAGTATTCAATTTTCAAAGTAGCAAGAAACAAGAGGGCAAAAAAATATGATAATTATATTAACATTAATTTTTGTTCTCGTCACTCAGATAGAAATATTGTGCAGTCAACTGATAATTGAAAAAAGCTTACAAACAACAACTGTTTGTAATCCACACCCCTTAGAAATTGAAGACAACCTAAGTACTCTTTTCTTCATTTAGCAATCTAATCTGGTCTATTTAGTATTGAATAATTTAACAACCTAATTTTCACAATGCTTATTTATCTCTAAGCTTTTGGCCCAATACATAAATAAAATAAAGTAAACAAAATGATTTCGACCTGGTCCATGGGCCATTCTATGGCTGATCTGTATCACAAAGTTTGCCCTAGAGCTTGTGCACAAGAAAGTAACCTACATATCCGAGTCAAGTTGGCACAAACTGCAAATACTGTCTTGGATGGAAGCTGAGAACTATTTCTCAATTTTTATCATGGTAATATATTGATTAATGTATGGACATGCATGGTTTCAACTTCAAAAACAGAATGTCTTACAACCATTTTTAGTGTATGGACAAGCAAGTTTCAACGAGTGGGACAATGTAATTTGAATGGTAGAATGTCTTCACAGCCGTTTTTGTGTATGATTGCCATTTTGTGTTTAGTGTAGTTGGATGGCAAAAACTTTTGAAGGATACTTAATGATATGAGAGAGTTGGTGTACAAATCAAAATGAGCTCAGAATCAGGCAGGGCCAAGAAATTGGGCTGGATCAAATTAAATCAAATCAGATTTAAATTATTGGGCTGGATTCAATAAAGTTGTCTGGTTTATTAAGTTATTGGGCTGGATCCAATTAAATCAAATCAAATTCGGTTAGTGATGTGGATTTCCACATCAGTATGGTTACAAAATCAGGCTACAAAACATGGTTGCCTAGCCTAACTCAGAAAAGTTATGGCAGGTCTATCATGCAACCACTTTAGTAGCAAAACACTTTGCAAGGTTACTCCCTAACCTGGAGACGGTGAATCTAGAACTAATTAGGTTATTTGTTGAAGCTTTGAAACAAGTTTATTGTTTTGTGAATGATGAAACGAGTGAACGTATGAGCGATTGTAAACTTAATCGTCATCTTTTTTTATTAATATAAGGTTCGGGGATCCTAAAAACCCCAGTTTAATTTCCAAAAAAAATGGCATGCTGCAGACTTCCAAGTATCACGGTTTTGTGGACGCGTTTGTGGTGGCACTGGTGATGGTGGAAGAGTTGGCACTACGCCATAATTGCAATTTTGTAACACAATCAAAGTTGTAATTGTATCATTCTTCAACTATATAGCAATAATTGTATTGGTTTATTTTTATAATTACTGTTTTTATATGATACAATTCTAACCCATACTTTTAACGGTCATGACATAAACCCTCTCGTTGCAATCTCTTTGTCTCTCTCTTTCTCATTCCCTGTTCATTGAAGCATTTCTCATCGAAGCATTTCTCAATCACTCATCATCGAAGCATTTCTCATGATTCCTACGTTCCCTCATCGAAGTCTCACTTTCTATTAATCGAAGCAAATTAGTATCATCTAAGCAAATTTGGATTTCCCTCATCGAATCAACTGCTTGTGTTTCCTCTCGATTGGGACTCCCCTCACGATTCCTGCGGTTCTTCCTCTCTCGATCCAATCTGGTTCTTGCTCTAGGGTTTAGTTTGCTCTAAGGTAAACTCTCGTTTTGCTCGATCTTCTAACATGATTCCTTGCTTTTGGTATTCAATCGTAATCTTTCCTTCGTTTTGTTGAAATCTCCTCGAATCCTTAATTGATTCTTCGTTTTGTTGTTTTTGAGTTACTTCACTGAAATTTAGTAGATTATGAGATCTTTTGTTACTTCACTAAAATTATTGATTTGAGTTACTTGCACTTTGATGTAGTTTGAGTGCCCTATATTGTGGGCTTACTGAAATTTAGAAGATTTTTAGATCTCTTGTTGCTTATGATCGATTTCTGTGTTTCTGACCAGATTTCAAGATAGATCGAGTGCTTAGTTTTGTAAATTATTTGTTTAAATGTAGTGAAATACTAGATGTTTGTTTAATTTTACTGAAATAAAATAATATATGTTCGTATCTCAATCTCTTTTTGTCCATAAATTGATAAATTCCCATATGGATATGTCTAATCTGATGTGGCAAGTTTTGAGGCCTTATTCAGTCAATTATTCCTACCTATTATCTTAATTTTCTTTCTCATGCAGAATCATATATCAACTCATGTGGTACTTCATCATACGATTCATATAAGATCCACCTGTCTGGATATCAACATATACATCCGGAAAGCTGTATGCTTTAGAAGAAATTTGTACAGTTTGGGAAGGCGTTTTGATTGATCAAAAAGAAGAATCTACTTCAACCGATATACCCTTAGGCACGGCCATACATAACATATAAATCACACTTGGAAAGGACGAACAATTAGCGACAACTGCCGGTGTTGTAGCGAAACTGATTGCAAAAGAGAGTAAATTAGCCACATTAAAATTACCATATGGGGAGGTCTGTTTGATATCCAAAAACTGCTCAGCAACAGTCGAGCAAGTGCGTAATCTTGGGATGAACCAAAAAAGTTTGGGTAGACCCAAATCCAAGTGTTGGCTAGGTAAGTGTCCTGTGGTAAGAGGGGTAGTTATGAATCTTGTAGACCACCCCCATGGAGGTGGTGAAGGGAGGGCTCCAATTGGTAGGGGGGAAAAAAACACAACCCCTTGGGGTTATTGATCCTGCACTTAGAAGAAGAAATGTAAATAGAAAAAGAAAAAATATAGTGATAATTTGATTCTTCGTTGCCGCAGTAAATGAGAGAGTATTAAATCAAATATGTTTCTTCATCTTTAAAAAAAATAAACTTAAAAATAAAATAAAATAAAAAATATAGGAGGAATTTATTGTGACATGTTCTATCTTCTGTTTTTCTTTCCAGACTCATTCCTAAATGCAAAATGACTTCATGATGAATATTTTGAAACAAGACCAATTTTATTCCTTTTATTCATTAGAGAGATTTTTAAACTTATTTGAAATAATAGTAATCAAGTAAGAAACATATGAAACTAAAAAAAAACATATGCATTATATCGTATATATCAATGCTTCAACTGAATATACACAAACTGCCCAGGGCCAGCTGAAAAATAACTTCTTACTGCTTCTTGAATTGTGTTAACAATCTCAGGCAACTCGGTTGTTGCAACTTCAGCCGGTGCATCTCCATTGTAATACCCACCCAATTCACTTACCAATATACTTGCATTATTTTAGAAGTTAATAATATTTATTGGTAGTAATTATTAATTGATAATAATTACAAGTAATAATAGTTTATGATTTTTAATTTCAAACTTAGGTTTAGGCTGAGGGTGGGTAAGAGATAAAAGATGGGTGTGTTTAGCTAATGCAACCCTAAATTTTTATTTTAAAAGATAAACTCTAGTTTTTCCTCCTTGCACACACACACACACAAAAAATGAAAAAAAAAAAACCTACGTTGAAAGGGTGGAGATGCGCTTGAAAAGAAGAAGCTTGAAATCTTGCAAAGAAAAATACTTGTGAGTGAAACTCTATTCCCTTCATTGTTTTTTTTTTCAATGAAATAGCTTGTAATATGTGAAATCGATTTTTATTGTTTACTATTGATAGAGACATTTTGTGAGATAGGCTTCATTTTGTCGTGAAATCGGTTTTACTGTTTTACTGTCGCTAGGGAAATTTGTGAAAATCTTTCATTACTGTTGATGGGAATTGATGGGGACCTTGTGAATCACTTTTGATGGAGACTTTTGATGAAATCTTGAAGTCATCGCTGACAAAGATCTTAAAAAAAAAGATAAATGGTAAATAGGTTTAGAAAAAATGTTTTGTTTGTTGATGGGATAGTGGATAGTGACATCTCTTACTTACTGAATGAAAGAAGAAAAAAAACTACTTTGGTTTTGGGTTTTTTGTGGATGGGATGGTGGATGGCGACATCCCAACATTTTTTTTTCTTCTTCTTCTTTTCATATCTGTAAGTCTCCTTCTCATTCCAACTCTATCATTTATTGTCAAATAGAGAAAACGTTAGCGATTCTGTACCATTGCTTTTGCCTTGATTGCTAAACGTTGAAAATTTTTATAGCAGTGAAAGACGTCATTCCATAAACCATAACCTATTTATGTTAGAACAGTGGTCATGGTTAAAATGTTGTGAATATAACCGTGGTAATTGTAGGGGGAATGTGATGTGATGTTAATTGATTTGGAAAAGTAATGGCTCAAATAAAATACTTGGTAAATGTTCTTTTTCCACAACTCCGAAAAAAAAATGTGAAAAGAAAAGAATTTTTTTGTATACAGACTTGCTTGTATACGTGTGATATTATTATGGGTATACAGACTTGCTTGGATATCGGTGCACCGTTCCATGTGAGTTCGGTTGTACGTGTAGATTTAGGAAGAATACTTGTCAGTGATCGAACTTCAGGTGAGATGACAGTCGTCGCACGTGAGGATGGCACCGGGGAAAGGCTGTATGGCTTGGCTCCAGTTTGCAAGTATTTTGTTCGGAACGAAGATGGAGTTTCGTTGGCTCCATTCCTGATGCTTGCTCAGGATAAAGTCTATATGGATAGCTGGTTAGTAAATTTTATACTATAATGTTTTTCAGGCATTAATTTTTTCTAGTGCACAAGTAGATATACCTTAATACATTCCCCTACTACGCTTTGTTCTAAAAATTTCGGCCTAGGTGCTAGCAAGTTTTTGAACTTAAAAAAAAAATATTTCCAATTCCAGAAGAAGAAAAAAAAAACGGTTTGAATGCTACATGAAGAACTTTAGCCAGATGAATGAACGGGGAAACCTAGGATGTAGAAGATCATAATATAAGTGATTCGGCAGATTTGGATATCAATATATCCAGGGGCGGATCTAGGATTGCAGATAAAGGGGGGCAAATAGTACACAACTATTTTACTATACAACTGTTCAACTAAACAAATATACATGACATGATTAATTCAACTATAGTTAGCAAATGAAGAGTTCACGTTTTTAATTGGAGAAAACAAAATTAAGCATGGTGGTATAAGATGAGAGTTGGCGAGAAGCATAGCTCTGCTTTCTTTCTAACTTTTTGGCGTTGAGATAAACATAACAGTACAATCTAAGTCCAAGTAGTAGTAGCAGCAGTAGCCTAAGTAGTGTCTATTCTCTGGACTAGAGTGGATGGAGAACTTTTTCCTTTTGGGCTAGCTCGGACAAAGCAGACAAACAACAACTTTTGAAATCTAAAATTTATAATTGTTTAATCTAAAATAAAGAGATTAAATAGATAGAAATTTTAAAAAAAATTCTTAAAATGTATAATTTCCCTTCATCCGGTCTCCAACTCAATTAATGGTGGGAATTAAAATAGAGAGATGTTAAAAAAAGAAAAAGAGAGAGATGGTGAATGGATATATGAGAATTAGAAAGAGAGAGAGAGATTAAATAAAAGAAAAAGAGATGGAGTGGGATTGAGATTGAGATTGGTGAAGGTGAAGTTTAAAAAATAGAAAACAAAACCCTTTGATTTAAAATAACATGGAGTCAATAACCAATATTGTATATAAAGAGGGGCAATCTAAAATTTTAAAGGGGGGCAAGATAAAACATACAATTAACTTAATGAGCTTTTTTCAAAATTATAAGGGGGTCAATTGCCCCCCTTATCCAATATGTAAATCCGCCACTGAATATATCAACTCATGTGGTTCATCATACGATTCATATAAGATCCATTTGTTTAGATATCATTATATACATCCAAAAAGTTGTATGCTTTGGAAGAAGCTTGTACAGTTTGGGAAGGCGTTTCGATTGATGATAAAAAAAGAAGAATCTACTTCAACCGATATATCCTTAGGCATGGCCATACATAACATAGAAATCACACTTGAAAAGGGCAGACAATTAGCGAGAGCTGCGGGTGTTGTAGTAAAACTAATTGCAAAAGAGATTAAATCAGACACATTAAAATTACCATCTGGGAGGTTCGTTTGATATCTAGAAACTGCTCAGCAACAGTCGGACAAGTGGGTAATCTTGGGGTAAATCAAAAAAGTTTTGGTAGAGCCGTATCTAAGTGTTGGCTAGATAAGCGTCCTGCAGTAAGAGGGGCAGTTTCGAATCCTGTAGACCATCCCCATGGGGGTGATGAAGGGAGGGCCCCAATTGGTAGGAAAAAAAACCCTTGGGGTTATCCTGCTGTTGGAAGAAGAAATAGAAAAAAAGATAATATATAGTGATAGTTTGATTCTCCATCGCCATAGTAAATAGGAGTATTAAATCGAATATGTTTCTTCGTCTTTACAAAAAATAAAATAAAAATACGAGGTATTTGTTGTGACACGTTCACTAAGAACACTAAAAAAAACCCTTTGTAGCTAATCATTTAGTGGAAAAAATTTGAAAAGTTCAATCAAATGACATAAAAAGAAATAATAGTAACTTGGTCCTGAGCACCTGCCATTATCCCCAAAATGATCGCCCATACAATTGCTATTCATAATGGGAAAGAGCATTTACCCATTTATATAATAGATTGTATGATAGGTCACAAATTGAGAGAATTTGCAACTACTCAGAATTTCCGCTATTACATCCTATAAATTTGGGAAAATAGAAGTTGAAAACCATCGAGAAGAGGTTTTCAAGACATTTGCAAAGCCTTTTGTTTTACTGTCGCCAGGCACGGATTTACGTGGGGGCACTTGCCCCCACTGACTTTTGAGAATTTTTTTTTAATAATTTATTTGTCCCCCAATTAGTTTTTTTATTTGCCCCTCTATTCTCACTTTTCACTTCAACCAGGACTTCATCCTTCAAATAATGTACATATCAAATTCAAACTCTACTTTTAGAGTTTGAGGTAGAGGTTAAATCCCTCAAATCTCTTAAAGAACAGAAATTCTAGCGGGCCTAGGAAACCAACGTGGTTTCCCTACCTGGGGGGCCATCTTTAAACACATACTCCAAAAAGGTGTTTTAAAAAGGGGGGCAAAAACCACTCCTCAAATAAACCAAAATCCACAGTTTCTTCTTCACACTCCATCGATTGGATAAGATGAGAGAAACCCTCATATTTCATCATTGAGTTATTTGAGCTCATCTTCACAAGATTCAGTAGGATCCAAACCACCTTATTATTCTTCTTCTAGGTACCAGGTGCCTTCATTAATCACTGTGTTGGTCATCTCCACAAAAAATCGTAAGCAACCCAATCTCGTCCTCTTTTTCTTCATGTAGTAGTAATCAACGATTCAAACCCTTCTCTTCTGTTGTGTTTCTAGAAGTAGTAATCATCTTCAATGAATATAGTAGCGATCATCTTCAATGACTGTCTTTGTTGTACTCCCCTTTTTGCTATATTTAAAAAAAAATTCATGTTAAAGTAACTAATTTTTATATTATATTTAATTAATTATGACATCACTCCACCCCCCTCAACAAAAATCCTGGCTCCGTCACTGACTATCGCTCTGTTTAATTGATTCTACAGCAATATACTCACCCTAATTTTAGTATCTAGTATTGGAACACTTAAATTAGTTAGTTTAGCTGGTAATCTATGCAATCTTTTGTGTTTGGTGAATATATAGGTACCACTTGAAAGATGCAATTGTGGAAGGAGGAATATCATTTAACAGGGTTCATGGTGTAAATATATTTGAATTACCTGGCATTGATCCCAGATTTAATGAGATCTTGAACCAATCAATGTTTAATCATTCGACCATAATCATGAAAAAGATACTCGACAAATATAAGGGATTTGACAACTTAAAAGAGCTCGTAGATGTGGGTGGTGGCCTTGGAACTACGCTTAAGATCATTACTTCTAAATATCCTACGATTAAGGGTATTAACTTCGATCTACCGCATGTTATCAAACGTGCACCATCTTACCCTGGTAAGTATATTGCAAAACAATAATTCAATTCAATGAAAAATATTTCCCAATGGCTTTTAGAAGTGGATTAAACTTAAGATTTCAAAAACTTATTCATAAATAAAAGTTTGGTTATTTTAAGTAATAACTTGGGTGTTTGAATGATCACTCGGATGCAGGCGTTGAACATGTTGGTGGAGATATGTTTGCGAGTGTTCCAAAAGCAGAAGCAATTTTCATGAAGGTGGGTTAATCTAAATGTAAATGAAAACGATAGATTGATGTTGGATTAAGACATGCATGGTTATTAGATATACTATAAGAACATGGGATATTTCTAACTGTATATATCGATCTTACACCAATTTGTTCTTTGAGTGGCTTTATTAATTCAAAATTTTGATTTCTAGTGGATTCTTCATGATTGGAGTGATGAAAAATGTGGGATTTTACTGAAAAATTGTTATGAAGCATTACCTGAGCATGGGAAGTTGATTGCAGTAGAGTCGATTCTTCCTTTAGAGCCAGAGACTACTGTTGCAGCTAAAACTCATTGTCAACTTGATCTTGTCATGATGGCACAATGCCCAGGAGGTAAAGAAAGAACTGAGCAAGAGTTCAAAACCTTGGCGAACTTAGCTGGTTTTGCAGGTGTTAACAAGGTTTGTTCTATTTACAATTATTCGGTAATGGAGTTTGATAAGGAGTGAATGTGATTTTTTGATGAATTGTAAAACTATCTTTGTCAAGTTCATTCTTATATGTTGGAAATTGATTGTAACTCTGTTCTTATAGTTGGTATTTTCATCAATATATAGTGAGGTGATTCTAAGATTCTCAAAAATTTCTCCCAATGTTATTAGCTAGGCTTTTTTTCCCCCTTATAGATACTTTGTGTTTTATGTAAACTAAAGCTTATCACAGAGTTAGATATACATATAACGTATCTTAATGTATGATTTTGAACTATCACTAAACCTCTTGAAAAAAAAAAACAGGTGTTTTGAACATTTTACAAGACCAAAAATGTCAAAGAAAGGTTATTTTTTGTTGGGATGCATACCCGAAGGCATAATGACTAGCTAGCTAAAACACTTTGACGCATAAAGTTCATGAGGATCTTAGGAAATGCATGGATGTGTACCGTAAATACATACATTTATCTGCAAGACAGATCAAGTACAATGGTGTCTGTGATACATTAATTATTCTCACTGATCCTGTTAGAAGCTTTAAATTTGCAAACAAAAATAAAATAGAGAAACTTCAGATCTTTCGATACTTTAGAGAGCTCAGATTTTTGTCACGAAACATAATGTTTAGATAGCATTGGTAGGTGATGATGGTGGATGGAACGATTAATCTGTTGCTCTAAGCACTGCTCCCAATTATATCCTTGTATGTGTCCTTAACTTTTTGTATCAATGCTTGCCTGCAAATACAATTTTTTAATTTTCTTGTTAAAGAAAGCTTTTGAACCTATAGTTCATTTAATCCAGTATAAACTGGTAAGGTTCAACACTATTAAATTGTTGATGTTTTTACCTGTCAGGCTTGAAAATTAAGTTCTTGTATGCAAACCACTGCCAAATACGAGGGTTTTGTATCAGTAAGACAAATGTAATTGACTAATGGTTCAACAATATTTCTTGATATCAGACTTCTCAACTAATAAGGATTACAACATATATATTAGCAGTATTAGGTGCAGAACTTACCCCAGAATAACCAATTCCAACAAGCTCAAGAACTCCGGGAACTAAAGGAAGCCTATCAATGGCCTGCAAATATAGAGAAAGTCCATATTAAAATTTCTTTCAATATGTATCATACAAAGTATCAATAGATCTTCAACTCGCATATAATGATCTGATCAGTCTTAATCGATGAATTGCAATGAAATTTGAAGGGCAGTAAATACTAGAAAGAATTTATTCTCACAGAAATCAACCCTGTGGAGCCCCATAGAGCAACTAAACCAGCAACTACAAGTGAAGTCATGGCATATTTGTCTTCCATCTTGTCCCACTGCAATGACAGTCAGAAATTTCATTCAACACAAACTATGTATAACATTTCACTAATCCAAGTTTTAATTTCCTAAACCTTTCAACTTTTCTATCTTCTGTTTTTCTTTCCAGACTCATTCCCAAATGCAAAATGACTTCACGATGAAACGAGACCAATTTTATTCCTTTTCATTAGAGCGATTTTTAAACTTATTTGAAATAATAGTAATCAAGTAAGAAACATATGAAACTAAAAAAAAAACATTTGCATTATATCATATATATCAATGCTTCAACTGAATATACACAAACTGCCCAGGGCCAGCTGAAAAATAACTTCTTACTGCTTCTTGAATTGTGTTGACAATCTCGGGCAACTCGGTTGTTGCAACTTCAGCCGGTGCATCTCCAGTGGCCATGGCAACCACATTACGGGCAATCTTACGACCTGTGGAATATTTCGTATACATTCAAATCGTATGACCCCAAAAATATACAATAAGAATCTGAAATCACACAAAAAATGGAAACTCTACATATAAATAGGTAGAGTGAGTGAGGTACATACAGTATGCTGCAGACTTCCAAGTATCACGGTTTTGTGGTGGCATTGGTGATGGTGGAAGAGTGGGGAGTGTCACACATTGTGCGGATGCGGCAGCCATTGGTCGTGAAGCTTTGCCATCGATGAGAACTGAAGAAGAGATAGAAAGAGTAGCTGAAGTTGAGGCCATGGCTAAATTGACCTCAATGAGACCCTTTGTTAGGTAGGGATGATGAATGTTTTAACAAAGTATGGAATGGGAAGTTGGTTTTTTCAATTACATGGGAAGGGAAGAAGGGTAGATATTGTTGGAGTGTTGAGTGAGATTCTTCTTCTCCTAAGTTTGGGATGGAAGGCCACTCATTCATTCCCATATGGATAGGTCTGATCTGATGTGGCAGGTTTTGAGGCTTTCAATTGGATGGGTGTTGCTAATGGTGGGTGCCATTCTTTCTTATTTCTCGAGGCCTTTCCTTTGTTATCTTAATTTTCCTTCTCACATCCATGACTGTCCAATCAGTAAGCTGGACTGAAATCCAATCTTGCTTTCAAACAGATTGCATGTTCAATTTTATTTAAAAAAAAAAAAACAAAAAACAAAAGAAGGTCATACTTCCATTTAAAATACATTAAGAGGTTAGCTCAAAAACAAAAGTTACCTCCTCAATTTCTTTTACAAGGCAAAAAGAGATATTTTAATGGCTTGTAGATAATGTTCCAGGACCTCTTCAAATTATCCAAAAATTATGTCCGACACCAAGGTCATGGAAAATCAAAATACTAAAGGAGTGCCACATCAACCTTCCTTTGGCCTTTCTAGATGCCCACTGAACTGACCATCACTTCCCAATTCCCCTCAACAAGACAACCACCTCACACCCCAGCAAACCAACAATTTGCTATCCATCAGCAAAACCACCCACCACCTCCCAGGTCCTTCCCAGACCAACCATCAGTATCCCTCATCAACAATTTTTAAGAGCCAGGCCCCTAGCGCCAGGGGAACCTCAAAACCTTCCATCATCTTATTTTCTTTATTTGTTCTTTTTCTTCTTCTATTCTTCATTTGTTCTTCTGTTCTTCTTCTTCTTTTGTTCTTCATCTTCATCGCATTCTTGAGACTCCCCTAATGCTAGGGGCATGGCTCTTAAGAATTGTTCATCCCTCATACCATTGACCAAACATCAATCCCCAGAGTCTGCACCCTCACTCCTAATCTAACATTAACCCACTATCCAGGGGTCCCCGGATAAAGCTCTTTACTTGTGTGATGCTATAGAAATGAAAGCCAGGGTCCTTGAATAAAGCTCTTTACTTCTTGTGTGATGCTATAGAAATGAAATTTTTAGTAGGAAAAAGGGCTGCCCTTTCCCTTCCAATCAACGATTTTGTTAGATTCTACAGAAGAAAAGAGATCTACCTATGAAAATTCACCGATAAAAGCTGCTGATGTGATAATCTTTCCAGAGGTTTTCCATTTGAACAATATGCAGCAGATTCTGATCAAACTTTGAATGTACAAGAAGTGTAAATGTGAAAATGATATTCATACCACAAAACAGAATTGGATAACCTAAAAATAACACAATTAGCATTTCTAACAATTTACTAGACAGCCTCACTAGCGCTCAATCTGTACGGTCACATGACTTATGTTGTAAACCCTCTTAATATAATCAACAACCTTCTCCAATACCTTATCTGCATCTGCATCGGGTGTAATCTTAACATGACAAGCTAGCAAGATCTTCCCCACAGTAATGGCCCATATGTGCAATTCATGAACGGCCGTCACTTCATCCATTGCACGCAGACCCTCTTCTAGCGAGGTTGCATCAATCTCCCTTGGTGTGCTTTCCATTAAAACTTCGAGTATATTACGTAACAAATTAATAGTTGTTTTCAGAACAACTATTGAGAAAATCAGTGTGCAAATCAAATCTACAATTTTCCATGATGGTTTGTACCATATAATTGCGCCACCAATCATCACACCAACACTCTGGATCAAATCCCCAATTACGTGAAGGTAAGCACCATGCACATTGATATTCCTCTTCTTCCCCTCAGCCTTCTTAATCAATGGCTCATTAATGTGATCCTCGTGTTCGGAATGCCCGCTGTCATGTCTGGAAATAGTTGACCCATGGTCATGACCATGTACATGATCATGGCCACCATGTCCATGTACATCATCATGGCCATGATGACCATGGCTGTGATCGTGGCCACCATGTCCATGACCATGGCCGTGATCGTGGCCACCATGTCCATGTCCATGGCCGTGATCGTGGCCCAACATCAGAGCCATGATGAGATTAACAATCACGCCGAATCCTGCAACAAGAAACATAAGCGAGCCTTGGACCGCAGTCGTACCATTAATGAGCCTATAAACCGCTTCATAAACTATTATTCCAGTTACTAGCCAGATGAGTTGGATAGAAACCAGAGTACCCAAGATCTCAATCCTGAAAAATCCATAAGATTGACGCGGGGTGGCTTCCCAACTGGCTGCCCACAGAGAGAATAAAGAGATTCCAAAACTTGCAACATCTGAGAGGAGATGTGCTGCATCTGTTAAGATTGCCAGACTATTGGATTTGATTCCACCAATAACTTCAACAGTTATAAAGATGACGCAAAGTACAACTGTTGTCCAAAGCTTCCGCATAGCTGCGGCTCGTTCATGGGCATCTTTGGAGTTAGTTGCCGCATCAGAGAACCCACAAGGAACCTCATCACAAAGCTTGCTACCTCCTTGTCTCAGATCTGGTATATCTCTTCTAAATTCAATGATATGCCCATGCTGAGTATTTTCTTCTTCCATCTGAAATTTAAAGAATACCATAAACAGATTAAAAATGCAATCAAAGACACTCCAATAGCTTCAGGAAAAAAGTCAGGTAAAATTTATGGTTATCAGCTATCTAATGACGCGCCAATATGGATAGGAGATGAACAAACCTAGGCATTGCCATATTATTTGTTTTCACAAATATAAACATTATATTATTAGTCATATTTTCACTTGTCATTCACTGACCACACATGTATTTGCTAACTTGCCTTTAAAATTGAAATTTTTGAAAGTTATGTGAAATTGACCAAAGCATGGAGTGTCCAACACATGTCAGCCTTGAGATTTTAATTGTTTTTAAAACAAATCACCCTTAATACATAGATTAAAAGTGATAATGTTAAAGAAATCCAAAAAAGATTTAACACCAACTAAAAGGAAATATCCAGGTTTTCAGCTACATGTTAGATGTAATACACGAAACTTATGAAATGCTTTCTAGTTAAATAAGGCCGGGTATAGGTACCAAATATTCAAATGGCATCAGAAAAAAAAAAGTAACAACTAGTGCTTAAAAATCATAATTTTCAAGCAAGGCAAAAAGATAAAACATCTCTAGCACCAAAGCTAAATCTTGAGGAAAACTTAATAACACAGTTCTGCATTGAAAATCCCAATTCTCCAACATCATAGCTTTACTCTCCTTAAACAATAGCTGCACTGTCATTACAATAACAGTCTCAGAATCTTCCTTCTGGGATTGTTACTTTGACATTCAGTCATAACCCAATGTCATTCATCAATACTTGGAAGGATAGTTTTATTTGTTCCTTCCATACAGCTTTGACTGACCCACATTCAAAGGTGGGATGATTCTCATTCTCTCCACTATAACTGGAAGAGTCAGCAGAATAGAGAATGCCCAAGGTATCTTGAATTTTTAACCCTCTTTTCGTTAAGAAGAACCATTTCCACATCTTAGTTCTTGAGCGGTGGTGGGAGGGTGGAGCTTAAGATTTTCCATACTAAGTTAAACCAAGGCACAAGGAGCAGGGTGGGTTTCAGAACTTGACTAAGATGAGTTGCAATCCTACTCTGGTGCTGGGCACCCATATCAGAGTATCAATTCTAATAGAAAGGATGCTAATTGGTGAACCACTCTCCATACTATAACAGCTACAACACAATCCCTTGAGGAGTCTCATCTTCCCCTATCAACCAAAATGCTTACTTAACTAATATCTAATTTAGACAGACCTTATTTCACAAGTTTTATTGATACCTTCTGGCTGCCAAGGGTCAGACAAAAAAGTGATCTCTCCCATCTCCAATGAGCAATGTAACTCTCTGGATGGGAACTCTCCAGTAATCTAGCTTGTTGGTTGAAAATCCTCCTGCTCCCAAGATACACCTCCAAGCTCAAGACCAGTCATTTGTAACATCCATGGTGCAGTCATTAGGAACATCACATCCATGGTGCAGAAATATTGCTTCTTTATCAAGTTACACCAAATTCATCTATCCCACAGTTTTTATAAGACTATAGACAATTGCTTTGTTCCACTTCACTGCAGGGAAGGACCTGACCACAAGCAGGCTCTGCATCTATTTATCCTACTCCAAAACATAGTAAAATTTCCGATATCTCCTATTATACAGCATATTGATATCGAGTGGGAGTCTCTGTGGGGTGTGGTGAGGTGCAATGGAAATTTACCACCACCTCAGTGCCACTGGAAACAAAATTTTATAAAGATTTTATTTTTCTTTAATTTTTTATAGATGTATTTTTTTCACAAATTTAAATGTTTCTTTGATGTTCCTAATCATTCTAGTGCCCCATTCAATCTAAACATCAATGTAACAACAACAAAAAGTGAGAAACGACAGGCACATAGCAAATCAGGCAAGCCTAAGCACGTAACTCAATCAAATTCTTAAATCTCAATCCCACCATAAAACAAGATAGAACTCTATTAGCATCAAGTGGAGAGAGCTTAAATCTCTGTCTCTCTTCACTCTTTGGGAAATTTTGGAAAAAGAGTTTTGGATTTAAATTTGAGGATGTGGAGTGCTAATAATTAGGGTTGCAGAAATGTGATAAGTTCAAATTCACTCTCTATTATTTGTGGTTTTTGAAGTGTTTTTTTAATTCATTATAGTTACATATAGTAACAGTTTTCCTGCAAGTTTAATGTGTGCGTTCAGTATCTCACCGTGAATTACTCTGCGCATTCATCTCCACACAAGAAATCCCAGTAAAGATGAAGCAACTTGACCATCTGCGACCTTTCTTTTATGTATATGTATATATATATATTATGCCCAACTAGCGATATCATTTAGATAAATACTTCTATGTCAACAAAAGACATTTGAGATGTTAATTTTTTGGTTACTTTTACTCGAAAGATGGTTATTTTTTATTTTTTTATGTGAATGAAACTTTTGATTTTGAATGTTGGTAATTTATACTTTTATGTGAATGGACACTCACTTTTGACATTGAATATGGACATAGGTATGAAATGAGTTTGAGAAACATAGAGAATCACTACATGTAAATTGTCTACTACTTTGTTTTACTATATGTTATTGTTTATTTTAAATGTTTAAAAATATATAAATGAAATAAAAAACATTTTAATCTTTTTTGTTCATTTTGATATTGAGTACTATGTCATGAAATATTATTTACTTTAGTTGGGGAGTGTCGAAAGGCACGACGTTACGCCGAAGGAATGTCATAGTAGCCGTGCCAAAGGCTTGAATACATATTATGTAGGGGAAGTGCGTGGTTGTGCCAACGACATGGGTAATACACTAGTTTTTAATATATCATAGGATTCTCTTTTCAATGAATCCTGAAACGCGACATGAACACAACAACAAAAAAACTAGGCGATTTTCGATAAAAATTCATTGTTATTTCAACAATATTTATGGAGGAATTCCATGCTCTCACATGACTTCTGTTGCTATAAAAGTATAGAAAATTGAAGAATCCTTAACAACTTATGCATAATCGTTTTGAAATGTTAAAATCATTAATTATGGTGATTAAAAATGAGAATCAAGAAAAAGAGTAGGTAAGATAGGTTTAGTCAACTAGGTACAATTTTTCAGAGTAATACCACTATGAAACTCAAAGCTTGTGCCGAAGCTCAAAGCAGTTTAATTCGATACGAAGGTTTGCTCCTCACTGGTAAAGCAAATCAACTTTAACATTCTTTCAAAGAATGCATACATTTTCTGATTCACTAGAACATAAAAATCAAAGATAAAGGACAATTAAAGCTAAAAGTCCCAACCCAGACCATAGACTGTATTCCAAATAGATAGTTGTGCTACTAGATTACTAATTGAAACCAAAGCTAGTTCTGAACCACACAACTGAGTTAAGCGACCTAATCCAAAACCACATTTCAGACACCTACAAATGCAAAATTTGCAGAAAACTCTCTGGTGTCTATGATTTTGGCTCAACAATCTAAGCAGGGACAGTGTACGCTAGAGTCCATAAGAATGTATTTCAAGAATTTTTTACAGGATCCATAATCTTTAAAACCGATGTCAATGTATAAGAACAAGAATCAAGAGTAGGTGAGATTGGATTAATCAGTTCATGATAAATTTTCAAGCAATCCAACTGAACCTAGACCAAAGTCATAGCTGAAGACCAAATAGTATAATGTTCTAATCAATATCAGAGTGCTAAACAATTCAATTCAGGGTAACTATTGAGAAAATAAATAAGTGTGACACATGTTGTAATTGATTTTACACCACAATAAGATTTATGAATGCATTTTCACAGCTACGATACTAAACTAGATTTCTAAACAGCACACAAAACTTTCGAGCAGATTTTAAACATGCACAAGTACAAGGTCAGTGTATCTCCAACATGCATACAATAGTACAAAAGTTCTTAAAGAAATGTATAATCTACGAAAAACAATTTGTAGGGAATTTATGCCTCAGAATTAGTTCATGGATCTCAACCATGAACATGAACCAGAAGTAAAATACCAAACCCCTGATTAGGATTTATTAAAGGAAAATACAGACACTTTACAGTAGTAACCTCTATTGTAAAATTTTATAACATGACTTAATAGTGACAATACTGACTTAAGAGTACAACAAAATTTCTTAATCAAGGGTTTTAATTCTTTGGTTATCTACCAACTCCCATGAGAGCAAACAAAACATTCATAAATGCGGTGACTCAACAATAGCCAGGTAGTAACCCAACACTTCTGTTGGGGATGGGAGCAGTATCATGGGCGTTAAAAGTTGGCGGCAGACCTGATTCATAGGTGTATTAAATTAAGACACCTCGGAAACAGACTGGAGTATACTAAGCCACTCTAGAGTTGATAGGCAATGAAAATAAATGAATAAACCCAAATTACTAAGAACTTGGAAATAAGAGTTCCAACTGATTGAGATACGATATAGATGTAAAAACAAACCAATACAATCATATATTCATATTCAAGTAAAAAAAAACGCTCACAGAATATATATATACACATGCAAAACAAGGGTAGTACTTTTCAAGCAGCCCAGTCCAAGGCCACCTTTAGGGGTATCAACTAATCTCTAAGAAGTCATAACACATAATATGTGGAACCAATCAAACTACATCATCTTTGAATAAACACAAAACTCAAAAGCTTATTATCCATCAACCATCCAAACACCAAGCAAACAGAATCACACCCAATCAATAAAATTACAAACATGGGCAACCCCAACACCAATCAAAACTAAAAGGACATGTCAAAATCTGCATCTAATTGTTCTTCAACAACTCTCACATACTAATAATACTTGGAATAGCAATGCATAAGACGGTATAAATTAAACCCAAAACAATAAAAATATCAGAAATCACCAATCAATCAACCCCAGACCCAAAAACTATAACAAACCCACTAATATATTTCAACAAAATGTGAGAAAGAAGAGAAGAAAAAAAACTTACCCTTTTACTTCAATCGACGAGCTTTGCTTTTGGGGTGGGTTTGACGGCAAAAAGAAAAAGAAGAAGAAAACAAGTGTTTCCTCCTCAGATGCATATAAGGAAGAAAGAAGAAACGTTTGGGCTTTTGAAGAGAATTATTTTGGTGGTCACTCTCTCTTTTATTTCTAGAATCTCAATAATTCAATAGAATATGTTGTTGTTTTGTTGTTTTGTTGTTGAGTTTTCTCCATTTGCCAATCAGTTCCGTTGTTGGGTAGTGAATTATTGCCATCAATGGACAATGTGCTATACTTTTCGTACCCTTGGCTTCTTTCTACACTGGGACTTTAATCTTTAATAGCGTATCACCCGTGACTTTGGTATGGTCACACTTTTCACTTAACTTGTAGCTGTACTGTTTGGCATGGGTATCGGGTCATGTCATGACATTAGTTTTTCAGTTGTGCCTTGGGCATGCTTCAAATATTTTATCATTTAGAAATTTACGTTGTTTACATCGAAATTTTATAACACAAGCAAGAAATTCAAAAAATTGTATACTAACCTATATTAAAGAAATGAATGCCATGGATTATGAGCAACGGGAAATTATGCTACAGTGTAGAAGTGAAGGCTCTGCAGAAGAAAAGAAATACAAATTAGATGGTAAACAATAAGAATAGGCAGGAGCCCAATGGGCATTAGTAATACTCTGCCATCGTAAGGTTGTGATGTTTGATTATCTTCATCCATGCTCCTCAAGAATTCAAACTTTTCACTTATGATCCAAAAAGCAATTTTCCATTTTCAAGCTGTATGGGCTGAGCAAAATAAATAAATGGCATAATGTTAAATCCCAATATTTGTTTGACTTCTCTATAACATGATTTAGTAAGTTTGTGCATACTTTATTTCTGATGGGTCCTAATGTTCCCGAGGGAAGTGGAAAGTTTTATTTCTTTATCCTACCATTGAGGCATTGATAGGGGTAAGGGGAAAAAGGGAACCGTTCACCCTCTTCGAGATGTTTTTGGCGTGCGCATCTCGAGAGGGGTGAACGATTCACCCCCCGCCACCTCCTTTTTCTCGCTGGTTTCCTCGCCCTTTCCCTCGACCCATAGAATCACTCGGGGAAAAAACATGGAAAAGTAAATATAAAATGGTATAGGAGTATTGGATAATGACACATGAAAAGATATGAGGTTAATCCATGTGGTGTGGAGCATCCGGATTGGCCCATCACACTCTAAACTAAATGGTCTGTATAATTATCAACTTCTTTGGATCCTTGTTATTGGATTGAGAATAAACCACAATAATATGATAGTGGAACAACTTCGAATCTTTCTTTGCATTTCAGGTTTGATACAACAAGCCAAATGGAAAGAAAAATCTGGTTTGGACATGTGAGGTGTGTGCGTAAGTAAAGAAAAGGACATACAAGAAAGTGAGACGACAATGATTATTTACAAATGTACACAAAAAAAAATTTGCAATCAGGTATCTGCAATCAAGATGATGTGGGAGGTTTTTACAATGAGATGCGCATAAATATTTTGAGGATTTTATCATATCACCCTTGATTGCAAAACCTAATTCCATAATATTATTGTATGGAATGTACAATTAAGTTCCTAACAAAATAAATGGATTTGAATAAGAAATTGAGGCAGTAGAATGTTATGTGGGATAATTTTGAAGAATATATTTTAAAGGAAAAAATATTGAAATTGCAATAGTTATCTATTTGATATCCATTAGCAAATCCATCTTGATTTGATGCTAGATGATAAGTTTACCTTTTCTCCATTGTTAATGAGAAAAGTTACTGATGTACACTTGCACATTTTGTTGGCGCGCTAGGCAAGCACGCACATCTTAGTGACGACTTCTGAAAGGCCTAGTCGCAACCATTGCCACTAACTCTATCCCGTTCGGACTTGTAGGATATTCATTTGACAAGGGTCTGGACCACGATCCTGAGAGTAGTACTCAGTGTACGGGCTCGAATATTTTCGACGTTATTGGCTTCACCTAGTCGCAACCACTGCACAAACTTCACCTCGTCCAGACTTGTAGGATACTCACTTGGCAAGGGTCTGGAATCTAATCCTGGGTCGTTCACCTTGAGGACGCGCATCCCGTGGTCCATTATCTGGACCACGATCATGAGAGTAGTACTCAGTGTACGGACTCAACTATTCCCGACGTTGTTGGTTCCACCTAGTCACAACCACTGCACTAACTTCACATCGTCCAAATTTGTAGGATACTCACTTGACAAGAGTTTGGAGTCTAACCCTGGATCGTTCACCTGGAGGACGCGCACCCCTTGGTCCACTATCTAGACCACGATGCTAAGAGTGGTACTCAATGTACGAACTCGACTAGTTTTGACATTGTTGGCTCCACCTAGTCGAACCACTGCATTAACTTGTAGGATACTCACTTGGCAATAGTCTGGAGTCTAACCCTGGATCATTCACCTGGAGGACGCGCACCCTTTGGTCCACTATACATAGCAACAATATTGTCCTTAACTTAAACACCATCATAATGGGTCATCCATCTGGGCCTTGGGATGTGGGGTTTTCTTCAAAAGGCATTATTGCTATTAGAGAGTGAATTATCTCCTTATAAATCTTAGTGACAATTCCTTCTTAGTTGATGTAAAACAATTAAGCCAACATTATCCCAACACATTTGTCTCATTTTGTACTTGCAAGGTTCACCATTTCACTTCACTCACTCCTATTTTTTTTCTTTATCGAAATTTCAGAACTCCACCATAATGGAAATCATTTGCATTCTCCCTCCTTGTCTCGTGCATGAAAAAATTCAATTGATTGTTTATCTTTTGATGGAAAAATAAAAACATTAAAATCACTCATCAAAATGCAAGGAGCAACATGAGAACCACATAAACTATGTAATTTAGACCAAAATAGATTTTCATGTCTAGAGGAAGGGGATATACAAACATAACATGCTAGAGATCATGATGATAAAAGTCTTTGAACTGAACAACAATTTAAAAGAAAGATTTGTGATTTTTTTTTTTTTTTTTAGAAAGATTTGTGAATTAGCTGCAATGTAACATCCTTTTTTCCAAAAACGAACAAGACCACATGATGCCCTTGCGGCACCTACCAGATTATATGTTTTTACTTAGTTTAGCTACTTTAGGACTAATCTTGAACTCAAGACAAAAAATGACATCAGAGCATTGGTGTTTGACATGGTTTTTAGGTGCTCTGATAGTAGAAGTGATGCAAGACATTTGCAATTTTAGAGTATTTTTATTTTAGAAATTAGGAGTTTAATATTGATAGAATTGTTTTTCTTATTTTGCAAGTTTAATTGTTTTATAACTATATATTTGAAGCTAGGAATTAGACAATTTCTTTTTCAAGTAAGATTTTAACTTCTGTTTTAGGAATTTTATTTTGGTATATAAATAGACCGTAATTGTAATTGAATTTTTGTCAGAGTTGGAATAACTGTAAATTTTAGTTGTAGAAATTCGATGGAGTTTTAGTTGCAAGTTGTGCTTCACATCAATTGGTATCAGAACACGTTTGTGCATCCTGATTGTCTTTTTTATTACTTTTGTTAAAGCTTTCATCATCACCGTTGAAGACTTCTTTATCGCCATCATCCTCGTTGCACGTGAATACAAGACCTTGTTGAAGTTAGTTTTACAAAAAAATCATGGCGAAGAATTAAATTTTTCAAAAATTGGCTAGCATAGTTGAAAGAATTTGTGAAGATATACAAGCAAATGAAGCAATCAACGAAAAATTGAATATCATTTCTGCTACCTTGGAATGAATTAAGTTGCGACTTCATGAAATTTATGCTCCCATTTCAATACCTAACATCATAATAAATAGAGTCACATAGATCCTAGTCTAGAGCTTTAAGTTTTATTAGTTTTTGAAAATCAAATTTTTGCTCGATTCAAAGGCTAAAACCCACGTCATATGATTATTTTGACAAATATTTGTTTATGTGATTACTACTGAATTTAAGCTCTCATTTTCATACAAACATTACAATAAACATAGTCACATAGATCCTATTCTCAAAAATTAAATTTATTAGCTTTTAAAAATAAAAAAATTTTGCTCAATTTTTACAACTAAACTCACGATTTAGGACTATTTCGAAAGTCTTTTTTTTGTTTCTAAGTTAACTAAATAACTTTTGCTCCTTCAATATTTAATGTCATAATAAACATAGACTTATTCATTCAAGTCTAGGGTTCAAGTGTTCTTAGTATTTCAAAGTCAAGAGTTTTTCTCAATTTCAACGACTTTAATCCACGATTTTGGACAATTTCAGAATATTTTTTTTGTTCCTTAGTTAACCCTATAATTTTGCTCCCATGTCAATACATAACGTCACAATAAGCGTAGTAACATAGATCTTAGTCTTGAGCTTTAATTTTCTTGTTTTTTAAAAATCAAAATTTCCACAATTTCAAAGGTTAAAGCCACGATTTTTGAGTTAAACACATAATTTTTGCTCTTGTTTCAATACCAACGACACAATAAACAAAGTCACATAGATCCTAGTTTAGAGCTTTAGATTTTCTAAATTTAAAAAAAAAAAAAATTGCTCAATTTTGAAGATTTTATCTACAATTTTAGATAATTTTGCCAATTTTCTTGTTTCTCGAACAATCGATGAATTTTTGCTCCCACTCAATACCTAACACTCACAATAAACATAGCCACGTAGATCCTATTTTAGAGCTTTAAATATTATTAGTTTTTTAAAATCAAATTTTTTGCTCGATTTCAAAGGTTTTAACCCACGATTTACAGCTATTTCGAAGGTTTTTTTCTCTTCTAAGATAACCACTGAGTTTCTACTCCCATTTCAATACGTAATGTCACGATAAACATTGTCTCCTATATCCAAGTCTAGGGATTTAAATTTTCTTAGTATTTTAAAAGTCAAAAGTTTTCTAACCCACAATTTTAGACAATTTCAAAGAAAAAAAATTGTTTCTAAGTTAACCACATAAATTTTGCTCTCATATATCAATACCTAACGTCACAATAAGCATAGTCACACAGATCTTAGTCTAGCATTTTTTATTTTCGTAATTTTTTTAAAAATCAAAATTTGGCTCAATTTTAAAAGCTTTAACCCACGACTTCGACAATTTTCTTGTTTTTGAGATAACAGTTGAATTTTTGCCCCCATTTCAGTATCAAACATGACAATAAACATAGTCACATACATCCTAATCTAGATTTTCAAATTTTCTTAGTTTTGTAAAAATCAAATTTTGGCTCAATTTCAAAAGTTAAAACCCACGATTTTGACAATTTCGAAAGTTTCTTTATTTATGAGTTAAATACATAATTTTGCTCTCATTTCAATACCAACAACACAATAACATATTCACATATATTCTAGTCTAAAGCTTTAGATTTTCTAAATTTTTAAAAATAAAAAATTTTGCTCAATTTAAAGGTTTTTGGCTCAAATTTAAAGACTTTTAAACCACGATTTTAGACAATTTTCTTGTTTAACGGACAATCGCTTTTTGCTCCCATTCAATACTTGACATCACAATAAACATAGTCACATAGATCCTATATATTTTAGAGCTTTAAGTGTTATTAGTTTTTTTTAAATCAAAATTTTTGCTCAAATTCAAAGGCTTAACCCTCGATTTAGGATTATTTCGACAATTTTTTTGTTTCTATGATAACCACAGAATTTCTGCTCCCATTTCCATACCTAACATCACAATAAACATTGTATCATATATCGAAGTCTAGGGCTTTAAATCTTCTTATTATTTTAAAAGTCAAATTTTTTGCTCAATTCAAAAACTTTAACCCACAATTTAAAACAATTTCTGATTTTTTTTTTCTTAGTTAACCACTTAAATTTCGCTCCCATATCAATAGCTAACGTCACGGTAAACATAGTCACATAGATCTTAGTCTAGAACTTTTGATTTTTAAAATTTTTAAAATTAAAAAGTTTTGCTCAATTTTAAAGGCTTTAATTCACGATTTTTGGACAATTTTGACAATTTTAATTTTTTTTTTCAGACAACTGCTGAAATTTTGCTTCCATTCCATACCTAACATCATAATAAAAAGTCACGGAAATCCTAGTCTAGAGCTCTAAGTATTAATTATTTTTTCGAAAATCAAAATTATTGCTTAATTTCAAAGGCTTTAACCCATGATTTAGGACTATTTTGACAATTTTTTGTTTCCAAGATAATCACTGAATTTTTGCTCCCATTTCCATACCTAACATCACAATAAACATTATTTATCCAAGTCTAGGCCTTTAAATTTTCTTAGTATTTTTGAAGTCAAATGTTTTGCTCAATTTCAAAGGTTCTAATCCACGATTTTGGATAATTTCGAAAAAAAAATTTGTTTTTGAGGCTATAACTGATTTTGCCCCTATTTCAGTATCAAACATGAAATATATTTTATGCTCAATAGTACCCGTGCATTAGGAATTCTATGGAGTTCTATTTGCAGATTATGTTGCACCAATGTCCCTGCAATGCCAAGATGTGATCATGGCCCACTTGCTGGCTTCACAGGTGCCTGACCTCACTGCAAAAGAAAAGATGGGGTAGATATGTTACGCTCCCCAATAAGGGTCCTGGTTTCTACTGGTTCTACGCTTCATTTCCACCACACTAGAAACATAATAATCAGGATTATCATGAGACAAATGAGGAGTGGAGAGGAGAGGCACTACAGGAATCGGGTTAGATGGGGAGAAACAAGAAGTTGGCAAAGACTGATTGATCATTCTCTGCCGATTCTTCATTACTTCCTGGAGCTTTTTAGATTGACAGATCCAAATCATTTGAGAATATCTCCTTGCAATTAGGTTATAGAAAAGATTCATCATCTTGATTTGGATCTTGAGAACCGAGCATGCTATTGGTGGAGGCAACATTTTTTCATAGGAGGATCTAGTTAGCAAATATGCAAGTATTAGCACAAGTGTTGTTTTACCAACAAATGGTAAGGTGTGTGCCTTCACCTCGTATGTTGTTAAAGAATAAAAGTCTATCTATGTTACAAAATAGGAAAGTGTTACAGAATAGGACATGTTAGGAAAGTCATAATAGAATAAAAGTCTTAGGTTTTCTATCTCCACAATGTTAGGCCAGAGTTAGCTTTATAAGCTTGTATTCAGTCAATGAATATACACAATGATATTATAACACAATAATATTTCAATAAATTCTTTACATGGTATCAGAGCATTGGTCTTCGGAGGTCATGGGTTTGAGTCTCGTCCAGCGCAATCACTGCGAGAATTTCTATTATTTTCCTCGCGCTTGCGCTGAGGAAGAGTGTTGGAATATTAAGCCCACTACAATTATCTATGGGCCTAAAATTGCCCATGTGCTTATACACGGTAGTACCGTTGAATTTACAGTGTAGTTATACGATTGGTACCCACCGATATAGTTGTAGTCCCACATCCTCACTCTTGCTTCCGCTTGATATATGATTGGATTCGCCTTCTCTAAAAGTTCGAGCTTTTAGAGCTTTTATAGACCGCATGATTTTTCACTCGTCGTCTTTCTCTCCCTGTCACAAGTTTGATCGCACAACTGGGAAAGAAACGAATAAGAAAAAGAAACGGATGGAAAAGAAAGAAATTTGAATCTCTTTCACTCGTTATTCACACCCACCATCTTTGATCACTACCAAAATCTGTGTTGACTCGAATTGAGCAATACCAAGACTCAAATTGAGTCATGATTTCTTCATATAGGAATCATCCAGAATTTGATAATCATGATGTCTCGAGTTGAACCATTAGCAACTTCACTCGCCAGTCATGATTTCTTCACCAAATTGGACTTCAAAGTTTCCTCCAAACTGCACATTTCGTCTGTGTCAACATGTTCAGCTTGCGGGGAATGTTAAAGAATAGAAGTCTACCTATGTTACAGAATAGAATAGTGTTAGGAAAGTCAGAATAGAATAGAAGTCTTAGGTTTTCTATCTCCCACAAGGTTAGGTCCAAGTTAGCTTTATAAGCTTGTATTCAACAATGATATTATTCAGCAATAACACAATAATATTTCAATACAATTCTTTACATATGCATTCAAACACTTAGCTGAAAATCTACTAGTTATGCTCGAAATAAAAAGATTTTTGATATATAAATTCAATAAATATAACCAATACTTCATCATTATTATCTTGATAAACAACAACAAATATAAATGTCTAAAACAAAACACAAAAAAATAAAAATAAAAACCAAAACAACAAATATGTAGACATACACTAGATCATATGAGGAGAACCCCTAAGAAATCAGACAATGCTATGGCGCACCTGGGTATTCTTAACACTACCAGATTTAAACAAACTTCTCTTTATGCCGGCGCTAAATTCATACTTCTTTTTCCCTCACACAAACAACATCAACCCCATCCCCCTCCATATATATATTATTAATTATATATTTTTTTTTTAAATTCATTTTTTCTTTTTTTCACTTTCGCTCTTGGGGCATTATTTTTGCATTATTTGCTTCCACAATATCTTCTTAATCCAATTTTTGCCTTGTGCTTTAATTGTCATCCGTTCCCAATTTAGTTTCATTTTCTCAGTTTACTTCTTCATCCACTCTCATGAGTACAAGAATTTTTTTAGGCGATAATGTTATCACTGAAAGGTCAACATGATAGTAAGTTCAATGATAGTTGGTGTGAAAAATGAAAAGGAATGGGAAGAATGGATAAAGTTTTTGAATCCCTATGGCACATAGCATTGCGGGTGAAATTTTAATTTTTGAAAAGTTCCAAACAGTGTTCTTGATCCAAGTTCCTACTCCAAAACTTCTTGTAGTACTCGGCACGTAAAATCTTTATACACAGGAGAAGATCCATTGATCGTAGCTGGACTAAGAACCGCATCATTGGCTGGACAAAGAAATGAAGCCACAGAGATCCTTTCCTTGTCAGAATTAACAACTGCCCGATGCCAAACACTTTTGTAATTTCCATTACTTAGTGCCTACAACAAAATAAGGGAATTTCCGTTAACTGGAAGTATGTTAATTTAAATGAAAATACTAGAAAATCAGGCTTTTTGCAATTTAGGTGAAGTGGCACGATGATTTTGAAAGAATGATGAAATATCCAAAGTGTTATATAAAACACTGATCTGATGATGGTTACAAAACCTGATTCCCTTGGCTCATGTGAAAAAAAAAAAAATACACTACCTGAATTTGATCTCCAACGTTCACAACGAAGGCATTGGGGTGAGGATTTACGGCGAGCCATTTTCCATCTTTTAAAACTTGGAGGCCTGCTATTCTTGACCTTGGAGAAGGATGGTAG
>QNQO01002399.1:0-118373 GCA_003290165.1 Berberis thunbergii
TTTTGGGCCGGTTACCCGTACTTGCCCAGCCCTACGTGAAGGTGTGTAAGAGTAAAGTGCATTCCCAAACAAAGTTTGATCTTCCAGTTTCCACCTTCTTCTATTGCCTTATTGCCACAACCCGGACATTATTTTTCTCTTCTCTTCTTTTTCTAATGACAATGAGTGTTCTCCCATGCATCAACGGATCTACCCTTTGGCAATTGACCCCATTATCTTTATGAAACATTCCACTAAATTACTCAAATCTTTTTATATTGCCCTCCTTTTAAAAGTTTAGGTTGCCCCCTTTTGTATACAATCTTGGTTCCGGACTCCACTAAAAATTATATTATGGGTATTTTTAAATTTAGATCCCCCATTTCTATACAAATCTCTGCTACCGATATGTTCGCGTTTCAGAGTTCGATATAGTCAGCTGCTACGAAGTTGAGCAAATTGGGAGTGAGATGAGAGGCGGAGTTGAGATATTACAGAGTGAGAGAGGGTTTGTGAGGGAGAGAAAATATAAGAGAAGGAGAAGGATAAAGGAAAGAGTGAGAGGTTGATGAGGATGGGTTTGCTGGGAGTTAAAAAAGAAAAACAAATCTCGTTCGGTTCGGAAAACCACGTTTAGGGGTAAATTGGTATTTTCAAACTTTTTTGCCCCCTTTGTCAACAATCCTGGGCTCCGCCTCTGCTCCCATGCATGTTTGGAGGAGAATTTGTGTATTGATCTGTTTTTAGGGAGGGAGAGATAAGAGAGAGCTTAGGAGTGAGAGTAAAGTTTGGGCTTGGGTGGGGTCTTGGGTTTTTAAGTTAAGAAAATAATTGATTAAACACTATTCGAGTTGGCCCCGATAAACTGACGGGTTTTGAGAATTGTAACTAAGGACAGGCCCGAATATTTTGGTCTGATCCAGTTTTTAGGCCCGAAAATTGAATACTATTCATAAAAGGGACCCAGATCGACCCAATTGGTCTTTCCCGATTTAATACAAGTTTTCGGTAGGGTTGAACAAAAATCGACCAAACCGAATAAACTGGACCGAATTGATCAAAATTGAACTGATCAGTTTGGTTTGATTCGATTAAAAAAATTTTAACCAAAGTGGTCGGTTCGATTTTCGGTTTCTATGTGATTTTAACAGACAAAATCGAACCAGCCGTATATATATAATAACTAATATATTATATATAAATAATATAGTATTATAAAATAGTCGGTCGGTTCAGTTTTAGTTAAGTTTTAGTCGGATCGGTTCGGTTATGGTTTGCATAAATTAGAATCGTTCGGTTCATGTTTTGGAGAAAAACCAAACCGTTGGGTTCGGTTTTCAACCCTAGTTTTCAGTCTGAAATGCCCAATCCTAGTTTGTTTATCAAGAAAGGCATATGGTCTATTTAATTAGGTATGTAATATAAAACTTTTTTTAATTAAATGTATTTAATTTCAACAAAATTTCTTATTTATTCCATTTAAAGCAAATACAACAAAATCTAATCAAATTAAACTACTAAAATTCCACAACACAATCAAAACAAATATAACAAGACCTAAGTGTTTCCAAAAATTGTCCATATATGTTCAATCAAATCATGTTTAGTTGTCCATTAGTTTAATTTTATTGCATCCTATGCAAATTCGATGAACCATCTATTCCATAAACGATCGAAATAATAAATTTCAAATTTATTTTGAAATAAACTCAACCACTTATAACTCACGCAACCCTTGTGAACAATGACTACGTGGATTTCGTCCTGATATATGGTTTGCCTTTTTTGCCCTCGTCCAAATCATAATATCCCGCACGTATTCTCTCTCTCTTACACACATTTCTTTCGCTCTGTTTGAAAACATAGCACCTTGCAACTTCTTCGATCTCCACCAGCCTTCCTCCCTCCCTCCGATCGCATTCGATCTCTCTACGGTAACATCTCCAGCGCCTCCCACCCCTCCCCTTCCTCACACAACAAAAAAACTAGGTAATTCGATAAAATTTTGGATACCCATATAACCATTGAAGACCGTTGAAGTGACTAATTCTTGGAAGCGGGACCACCACCCAATAGCATGTTGCTACCAAAAGCAGAACCCCATATTTCTTTTGCCACCCTCTCACCAGTGATGTTTCTCTAGCCCAACAATTAAGGGTTTGTCAGAACGTGTATTCCCCTCCCTCTTCCTTCCTCAACTTCTTAGGGTTTGGGTATCTCTCATCTTCTTTTCCTTATCTCTTCCTCCCCATTGCCTCCTTTCTCTATTAGGGTCACTTTGGCCAAGTATGTCGACTACACAAATTTGTTTATCAAGGAAGCAATCACAATGGTTAGTTTAAAATTTGATATTGTGTGTTTCTCCATGAATATAATAGAATAGAACTGGGTTTTAATCATAGCTTCATTGCTTTCTAGATTTGCAGAAACTAATTCTACTTTATGCTATTGTCACAAGGATTCGAGCATTGAGGAGGGGGAATTTTTTTTCTTTAGGGGTTTATTGGAGGTTTATATTCAGGGATTTCTAAATCCCCACAGAAGATTGATGCTTTATATTGGAAGATACCTCCTTTTATAATCAAGGTTGATGGAAAGTTGCAATCTTTAATTGGTTTGATATCATTAGTTCGAGTCGGGTTTGTACTGAAAATCAAATGAAATCCTTAATTTGGTGCTAGGCCAGGCTTTATTGATTCATCATTTTGTTCTTCGTGCACACATTCTTTCACTATTGAATCGATGATTGATTTCCCCCTTGCTTTGTTGTTTTTATCTTCTAACATGCATCCTCAAAATCAGCAAAGTTTATAATCTGATCATTGGCTTTGCTAATCTTTGTCCAATTAAATCGAAATGTCGATGAATCAACATGAAAAAAATTGAATTGATTTGATAATGATAGTAAATAAGTTGATTTTTATGATTTCATTGATTATTTTCATCCAATTTTTGTGAATTGGGTTGCTTTATTAGCTAAAACAAGTAATGGTTTGCACACCTAGCATGCGTTGACGACTAGTAAATTATAAACAAACACATTGTTAAGACTGTTCATGTTAGCAAGGTAGGGTAAGGAGGCAAGTAACCTGATTCAAATTGTTATTGTTAGAGGCCATGCGGTTTGTGAAAAGCCTGACAATTATTGAAACCCAGGCGCATATTCTAACCATGGATAGTAAAGATGAATAGATTTATCTATTTTGGCCGGATGGATAAGGGTTATCCATACAATTGAAGCACCAAAATGGATAAAAAAAATGGCTAAGCCTAATCTATATCCACCCGCATTGGAGATGGTGTAAGTAATTTGGCTCGATCGTTGATATCCATATTGTGAATGTATGAAGGACTATGCTTTGATATAATGGTTAATAGTTAAAATAACAATAATAATAAACAAAGTAGGGGACATAGCAAGTCAACAATTTGTGTTGAATTATCTTATTTTTTGGGGTTATTTTGACTTTGGGGTCCATTTGGTTTATTGTAATTGATTTTGGAGACTATTTTGAAAACTATTTCAGATTAAATCCAAATGGCACAATTATCTCAGTTGACTCATGTTGACCAACCTATAAATGTTAAAAGTTATTTTGATTTTTGGGTCCATTTGGTTTATCATAATTGGTTTAGGGTATATTTTGTAAGGGTAATTTGTTTATGTGCTAGTCAAAATAAGTCAACTAGGTTGACTTTGTCATTTTGGATCCAAACTGGAATAATTCTTAAAATGGATATCAAACTCAATTACGATAAGCTGAATGGACCTCAAAGTCAAATAGCCTTACCGACCATCGATGAATTGATCGGATTAACCAACCAAAGCCAGCTTCAGTCATTATGTATTGATAAGTTTTTTTTTTTTTTTTTTCTCTTTCTTGAAGGAATTGAGTCTTAAAGGCATGTTTTCCCATGTTCACTTTGAATGTGAAGGCATGACCGAAATATTCAAGTGGCCAAATAATATATCAAGTGAAAACCAATAAAGTGTTATGCTTGTATCGAAGGCACGAGTAACACACTAACATATGAGGATACATTTATTTTTACACTACTCATTTTATTTTAGACGTTCCATATTATTTTTAACAATATAACCTTCATGTGCCAATGGCAACCAAAGGGTGTGTTTGATAGCCCAACAAATATTTTCTAGGAAAAATGAGTTTTAATGGAATTTCTATGAAAATTATTTTACTAGGAAATTATTTTCTAGTGTTTAACTGCACCCAAAAAATTAGACTCAAATAATTTTCTCATATGTTTATTGGTAATTTCATATTGCATAGTCTTGAATCAGGTTTTGTTCTATATGAGTTTCAGAGTTTTTCTAACAAAATTTTGTTTTGTATAAGTCCATGCTTACTCGAAATGAGGGGAGGCCGGAAAACAAATCATGATAATAAAGAAAAATTAAGTGAATCTGGGAAATCAAACATTGAAATATATGATTTTACCTAAAAAAGGATTTTACCCTAAATCCAAATTCACAATCAAACTCAACATAAACTTATATCGTAATAGAGAAGATGGCTTATGGAATTAAACCATGAACCTAGTCAGGTATTGAACACTAGAAAATGATAAAATATGACAAATAGTTATGGCCTAGCATTGTTGCAAAGTTGTGGAACAATCCTTCTTCTAGTATGCGCTTACCCCATTTGTCGGGCGCACATAAAACTTTTCCTCATCCTTCCAACAACTCTCCCAGTCAATCTCAAATGGTTGACTTTTTGAACTACCAATTCCCCTTTTTGACACCATCACCCTCAACTTTTATTTTAATTTTTCGTATGTACAATGTGACACCACCACTATAATAAATCCCCCTCTCTCCTATTGCAATCAACAACAACAACAACAACAACTTGTCTCGCTGCCGTCCGTCACACTTCTCTTCGTTTTCCCCTTATTTCTTTCCGTCTCCCTTTCTCAACAAAAACAGTAAGAACAATGCAGCTTAGTCGCTGCTAGCTAATGCCACACCTCATCTTGTCACCGACACCCTGCCCTGGTATGCCTCACTTCATTGCCAACTCCATACTCCGCCCCCTCGCCACCGACTGACGCCCTGCCTAATTTCTTCTCTCTATTTCGATCTCGCAGAAGAGGTGGCGGGTGGGCTGTGTTGCTGCTTGTGTTGAGAAGAAGTTGATAATAAATGAGAAGGGGAAAGGAATATAGAAATAAAGGGGAAAATAAAAAGGAAAAGAGGCGGCAATGAGCGGCACAGGTGGTAACGACTTTTTTGTTGCTTAAGAAATAAAAAAATTCAATGGTGGTATCATAAAAGAAGGTATTGGTGTTAGACATAAAGGTGGTGGTGTTAGAAGAAAACAAAAAAGTAAAGAGTGATGGCGTCAAAGAGGGCAGTGACTATTTGACACCACCGATTTTGCTGAATAACACCGCCACCTTTTTTGGATGTGTTAAACGCCACGACCAATATAACCCCGCTTTTCACCACTATTTTTTTTCTTATTCTTATTTTCTTCTTTCTTCTCTTTCACGAACAACAATCAGCACCACCGCAGGCCCTGCCGCCGGCCGCCCCACCTCTCTTGATGTCGTTCCACACCACCCGCCACCACATCTTCTCTCTTCCTCTTCTCATTTGTTGTGTGTTATTCTTTTTATTTTCTTCATTGATCTTCTTCTTTTTTCTTCTCTTCTTCCTCTTCTCATTTGTTGTGTGTTATTCTTTTTATTTTCTTCATTGATCTTCTTCTTTTTTCTTCTCTTCTTCCTCACTATCGGTGACACACCCCGCCCTGCTTGCTTATTTTCTTCCTATCTTCTTCTTATGTCGGGGGAACATAGAAAACATGAAAAGAGGAAAAGAAAAAATATCAAAGGATAATAATAATAATAATAATAATAATAATAATAATAATAATAATAATAATAATAATAATAATAATAATAATAATAATAAGATAAGAGAAATAGAAAATAGGCAGTCGGGCCGGCTGGGCGAGGTGATGAGGTGGTGGCAGGGCGAGGCAATATGGTGCAGTGGGTATTGTTCCCAACGTTGTTGCAAAGCTGTGGACGTAATCACTTCTAGTCTGTAAAAGCTACACTTTTCCACACTCTTCCAAAAACTCTCCCTCTTAATCTCAAATGGTTGTGACTTTTGACACCACCAATTTTCCTATTTGTTACCACTACCCCTAAAAAAAATTATGTACAATGTGACACCACCACTATAATAATTTTCTTTTTATCTTCTCCCTCCCTCTCTTACTGCAATAAACAACAACAAACAACAACAATAACTTGCCTTGCTGCCTCCTGCCACACTTTTCTTCCTCATCCATCCTTTTCTCAAAAAAATAGTAAGAACAAGGCAACTGCGTCGCTGGCTATTGGCGCCTCGTTGCTGACACCCTGCATTGCCTCGCTTCATTGCCAACGCCTTGCCCCGCCCCCTCGCCGCCGGCCAACGCCCCACCTTGCCTAGTTGTTGACACCCTGCCTTGCTTAATTTTCAACACCTTGCCCCGCCCCTCACCAACGGCCGACGCCCTACATCCTCTATTCTTTCCGTTTCGATCTCTCAAAAGAGGTGGTGGGTGGGCTGTGAGGGGACTGTGTTGCTACTTGTGTCAAGAAGAAGTTGATAAGAAATGAGAAGGGTAAATGATAAGAGAAAGAAATGGAAAAAATAAAAGGAAACAAAAAAGGGAGAAAAGGCGATAGCAGGCGGCACACGCCGGTAATGACTGTTTATTGTTTCTTAAAAAATAAAAGATAAATGGTGGTGTCACAAAGGAGGTGTTGGTGTCACACATAAAGGTGGTGGTGTTAGAAAAAAAGAAGAAGTAAAAAGTGATGGCGTCAAATAGGGCAATGACTATTTGACACCACCAATTTTTGGACGTGTTGTAGGACACCACCAATATGGACCCCTATCTCACCACTGTTCCTCTAATATTTATTTATTCTTCTCTCTTCTCCCTCAGGAACAACAACCACACCATCGCATAGCCTTGCCGCCGACCACACCACCCACCTGACACTGGGCCACACCATCCGCCACCACCTTTCCTCTCTTCCTCTTCTCCTTTGTTGTTGTTATTCTTCTTTTCCTTATATATATTTTCTATTTTTACCTCTTATTTCATCTCTTCTTCCCCGCTACGGGTGACACACCCTACCCTCGTTTCTTTTATTCTTATTCTGTTGGGGAACATAGAAAACAAGAAAATATGAGAAGAATAACAGAAAAGGAGAAGGAGAAGAAGAAGAATACAAAAAGAAGTAGAGAAAAGGTGGTCAGGGTGGTTAAGAGAGAAAGTGGTGGTGTGGTGAGGCAGTGCGGTGTTGGCGAGATGAGGCGGTGCATTGGGTTTTGTTTCGTAAAAAAAACAAAAAAATATAGATAGAGAAAAGTAGTGGTAATGTTTTTTTTTTTTTTTTTTAATTTTTTTTTTTAAAAATATGAATTGTGGTAGTTGGTGGTGTAAAAAGGCCGAACCTGTGGGCACTGGGGGCATCCCTCGCTCCCTAGAAAGGTTCAAAAAGGCCATTTCAAATATCACTTTTTCTAAATGCTGAGGGAGGGGAGTGTGACCCTTCATTCCCTAGAAATGTGCGCATTCACGAATCTCGAAGGGGAGGAAGGTTCCCTCGCTAGTTTCCTCACCCATTTCCTCACCGCCTGGAAGGGCTCCTCAGATATCTATCCACAAAAATTCTAAAATGGCGAGGAAACCAGCGAGGGGGAGGGTGTGACCGCTCATCTCCCTCGAGATGCACGGCTTCACCCTCAAGATACGCAACAGTACAAATTTCAAAGATAATGAGTGGTAAAACTCCGTAAAACCCCTCCCCTCGCTGTTTCCTTGCCCCTTTCCTCGACAATAAGAAAGGTTCACCTATCCATCATTCTATTTGCCGCAACGTGACAAAGAATTTATAGTAAATTACCTAATCCAAACTCCAAAAAGGCAATTAAACAGCGCTCCAAAATTCAAGATAGATAACACGTTGCGGCCCCTCGAATTTTTAAAACCAGAAAAAGAAAACTGCAAACCCCATCACTTTTATCCGTACAGAGAGAATATAACCCAAGATATGCCTTCATGATAATACGGATATTCCATTATTCCTCTTCCGAATATTCTCTCCCTGATCAATTTATATCATCGTCTCATTACCATTTTTCCAATCCCTCTTACTGCATTTCTTGTATGGTTTTTTTTTTTATTTTGATTTGATTTAATATTTGAGTTAATCCACTCGGAGAAATGAAGTTTGGGAAGAGTCTGAGCAATCAGATCGAGGAGACGTTACCGGATTGGAGGGATAAGTTTCTGTCTTACAAGGAGCTGAAGAAGAGATTGAATCCGATGGCGAAGAGTGGAGGTGAGAAACCGAGTAAGCGGCCTAGATTGGAGGAGGAAGGGAAGGATGTGGTGGTAATTGATATGACGAGTGAGGAGAATGATTTTATTAGGTTGTTGGAGACGGAGATCGACAAGTTTAATGGGTTTTTTGTTGATAAAGAAGAAGAATACATCATCAAATTGAAGGTACTTTTGTGCTTTGCTCTACTCATCTTGAATGATGATGAATTTGCCATTTGTTTTGATCAATTTTGATTACGATTTTGTTTTGGTTAGGGTTTTTAATATTTGATTTTTATTATTTTGCGGTCATATCAATATAATTTTGAGTTATGCATGCTCGAATAGTCACTTGAAAACTTTGTCAATTTCACAACTAATATAATACTATCAACAAATCATTTCGGCATTTTTTTTTTTTATCAATTTGAGATTAGTCTGTTTGATTGATGCTTTTTAACTTTTTGTTAATTTTTGTGGATTGACTTTAAGTGATAGTTGATGAATAGTGAATTGTGACATATGTACGATAGTGCTCAGTAAATTGGAGCTAAGTGATATTGGATGGTAATGCAGGAGTTGCAGGTTAGGAAGAAAAAGGCGGACGAATCGGATGAAGAGTTCATAAAGGTGCGGAAGGACGCTGTGGATTTTCATGGGGAGATGGTTTTGTTAGAGAATTACAGTGCCCTGAACTATACAGGTAATTTTGCCATCATTGCTAGATTTTAATGTAACCATTCCAATGTATCGGTTAATCGTGGAATTGTACTTTTGGTATGATAGAAGTTAGAACTTCAGCATTACTTGGATTAAGAAAAATTCTAGAGAGCCTCGTCCCAAAGCACTGTTTTGTCAGCACGTGATGGCGTGCGACCGCACCCTTCCATGCACAAATTGTTGAAATTAAACGAGTTTGAGTTTTCTCTAGGCAAAATCAAGTTAACAATGTGTGTGATGTTTGTCGAAGTTGTTTTTTCATTGGAAAATGGAGGATAAAAGTCAATATAGAATTAATAAAATAGTTGTTAGTAGTGAATGCATTATAATAATGTAATCGTCTTTATCTAGTCGATAAAGACAATAGTCAATGAAGTATATGGGTTCCGTGTCATGTTGGTCAAAGATATAGTTCGTGAAGCATATCTAGGTGCTGTATCATGTTGGTAAAGACAGCAGTCAATGAAGTATCTGTTGTCGTATCATGTTGGTAAAGGCAGTAGTCAATGAAGTACCCGGGTGTGGTGCCGTATCATGTTGGTGAAAGCTGTAGTCCATGAATCATATCTAGGTGTCGTATATGTTGGTAAAGACGGTAGTCAATGAAGTATCCGTTGTCGTATCATGTTGGGAAAGACAATAGTCAATGAAGTATCCGTTGTCGTAACATGTTGGTAAAGACAATAGTCAATGAAGTATCCATTATCATATCTAGTCGATAAAGACAATAGTCATTGAAGTATGAAGTATCCGGGTGCCGTATCATGTTGGTCAAAGCTATTAGTCCATGAAGCATATCTGGGTGTTGTACCATATTGGTAACAACAATTATAGGTAGTCAGGTTACTCCACCTTTGGGTCAGGGTTGGGCTTTTTTACCCTTATACCCATTCTCTTTAAAACACAACCACAGACATCATGTATAAAAGGGGTAGAAGGGTAAAAAAGCTCAATCCTGACCCAAAGGTGGCTAGCAGCCCTGGCTGCCTAGAATTGTTATGTTGGTAAAGACAATAGTCAATGAAGTATCCAGCTGTCGTATCATGTTGTTAAAGAGAATGGTCAATGAAGTATCTGGGTGTCGTATCATGTTGGCTTAAGCATGTAAGATATTTGCGAAGATAGTTTAGAATGCAATAGTTTTTCCTTATCTGGGTCCCTTAATCTTTGATAACTAAAACAATTATCGGTATGCCATTTCCTATTAAAATTTCAATATCAATTCATAAAAAGTAGTTAAGATTAATGTCGGAATAACTTGCAAAAGGGTCATAGGAGGAGATTAGCAAACATGAAACAACTAGTTAACAAGATTAGTCATAAAAAAGGGAGCACGTTTTGTTGTTTGGTCTCTACCACTTCAACATAGGACTTGTCTACCTTTCAGAAATTTCTCTACCTTTTTGTGTCCAAATTGCATTTCCTATAAATCAAAAGGAATTTCAAAACTTGAGGAGCCAAGATCCTACGTTTGCGTTAAAAAATCTAAGAGAAAAGATAACAAGAGTTTTATTGAAATGAAAGATCTGCTCCACCAGTGTCATCGCTCAGGATTATCCACTGGTCCGTCAATGACAGCATGTACCTAATGGGTGCTTTGAGTAGGCGTTATTCAAATAGGATAACTGTTTTCAATCTCCTTAGTTTGCTTTATGGATTACATACATTTCATTGCTGAAGTACTGACTTGTAATCTGATTGAATGGCTTTCTTTGCAAATAATCTATTTTGCATATCATAAATCTACCTCCACCTCATAAACAAAGTTCTGCTTCCTTATCATACACCTTTTGTCAAAACGAAAAGGAGAAGGGACCTGTAACACCTGCTCATATTAACTGTTAAAGATAGTTTGAAAAGTGAAACAGAAACATTTTGGTGGGCTAATATTGCTTGTGGAAATAGAAATGAGAGGGGAAAAAAATAGTGATGTTAAAGTGCTTCACTTTTCCGCAGCCAGTTTAATGGTGGTGAGGTTGTTAAATGATGTTATTTTACTCCAATATATTATCATTGATATTTTTTTGTTTTTGTGCCACTCTTTTAGACAGCAATAATTTGTTGCTATGGTCCTGTAATGCTGTGATCTCATGTAACTACAGCTGCTCTAATGACTAGTCTTGTAGATGTTATGAGCCTAGAACTAATTCTTGTTTGTAATTATGATTTGAACAGGTTTGGTGAAGATATTGAAGAAGTATGATAAGCGAACAGGGTCACTTATTCGATTACCCTTCATTCAAAAGTTGCTGCAGCAGCCCTTCTATACTACAGATTTGCTTTCCAAGCTTGTGAAGGAGTGTGAAACTATGCTCGACCAACTCTTCCCCATAAGTGATTTGTCAGTTCCAACTGAAGTTCCTAATGGTGACCAAGCTTGCAACTCTGAGCCAGCTGAATCTAGCAACGATGGCCTACTCAGAGGGCCCAAGGATCTTGCAGAGATAGAGTATATGGAAAGTTTGTACATGAAAAGCACTGTATCCGCTTTGCGAGCTTTGAAAGAGATACGCAGCCGGAGCTCAACTGTTAGTGTTTTTTCATTGCCGCCGATGCAGAATACTACTGGAGTAGACGAGAGTTGGAATCAAGTACCCATCCTAGAACAGTTCGCCAAATAAATGTGGAATTGTCTGCACAAAAAGATCTTAGGAGATAGTTTTATGCTTTGTACCATTTTCTTTATATCTTCCCGAGTTGCTTGGCTGAGCCATAGATGTCAGTGGCACTTCTTTTCTCTTAAAAGTTTTACATGTTCTAAATACTAACACAAATATAAACTTCAGTAGTTTGACTTTGTTGCTACATGATATGATCTAAAATTTTATGTTGTGGTAAATATAAACTTCAGTAGTTTGACTTTGTTGCTACATGATATGATCTAAAATTTTATGTTGTGGTATGGTTGTGGATAAATGATCTTTGGATATTTCTCTGAAGACTTAGGTTGAAGTGATTAGTAAACAGCCTGATTATCGTGGATTATGATAAGTCTTCTAGGAAGCTTAATCAATAAGCTCATTAGTTAGAGTAGCTTCAAGTGATTGACTGTGTTCAATTTCTCTGTGCTTGTGCTGGTAATGGTTATTCAGGCTGGGAAAAGGGCACTAAGGTGTTTGATACCGGTTAGTTACTTAGTTATCCAACTCAAGTCTGAGTGGAGGAAGTTATTTTGTTTCTGCACGTGGTATGTTGCTATCTCACATGGATCATGATGTTTGCTTAGGGAATAACCTGATTATTGCGATTATGAGACTCCTAAATTCTTCATAGAAAGGTAACTTATATACAAATTTCTTGTTCTGGTTGTGGATCAGGTGCCTTGAGTGCCACATCAACCTGGAAAAAAATATTTTGGGTGGATGCTGGTTAGTTACCCACCTAACTCTGTCGCCTGGACCAGGGTCTTCTTTTTCTCGTTCTCCTGGCTTGTTATTGTAGTTACTTCGAAATTTTAGAATCCTGAAGTTCTTTGATTCATTGTGATCTAAAATTTTATAAAATGGTTTTACTTATTGTGTGGAAAACTGTACCTGGGCGAACAATTATCAAGATCGAATAAGTTATGGTTGCATGATTCTGTCACCTTAGGGGTCTGCCTGAACCCGAGTTTGGTCATCAGCCCTTTCAACCATAAAGCTTCTTCCAAAGCTTCCTTTAATGTACTTGATATGAGAGCTATACTATGTGGCTATTTTGCAAGAAATCTGATGTCCAAAACACGAATGATCAGTAAACACGGATCCAGGAATCTTTTGCTAATCATAAAATACTAGTCTGTAAACTTTGAACATAATCTTAGTACTCATTGGATAGTGCAATGAATCTTCATACAAATAGGCGAGCCTACAGTTTGTCTATTTTTTGGAACTTTTATCATATGTTTTAGCACTTTCTGACAATGTTTTGCTTTGCTGTGGCGTTGTTCTTGGAGGGATCAAATGACTAGTAAATGCCCTTGTTTGTCCTGATACTGCATGGATGAGCTTTTGGTTTTGATCTGAGTCAGTAGTCTAGGTTGAGTGAGGCAAAGAAGCAAATGGAATGAAATAAACAATGAGTTGGGTGTTGAAAAAAACCCACATTAAAATTATTCAACGTAGAAGGGCGTTTCTAGATTTGTTTGTTCAAACACTTGAATCCTACAAGTACTAGAAAATCATTAGGGTTTAGCTGAAAACTTCATTATGTTCAGGAACGAAACAAAAGTGAATCCTATTGTGTACAGATCATATCATTAAAACTGATAATGAAAAAGAAGAAAATGAAAGAAGGAACATGTTTACGCGTTAAGGGAATTAAGTAAAGCAAAAATATCGAAGATAAGCCATATATCATCTGTTATCATGAATTCCAACAATGAAATCTATTACAAAAAACCCCGAAGTCAAGAATGGATGACAGTGGCCAACACATTACACAATCCATTTTTACAAAAGGAATTTTGGCCAAAGCAAAAACTTGATAAATACTGCTAAGTACATGTGTGTAGTCTAAGCAAAGAAGAAGTAGCTTGTAGTGCAAATGCATGGCACTCATGGTTTCGGTGTCTCTAGTGTTTATGTTAGTGTGTTTGTCAGTTAATAGTCAAGGAGACTTGAAAACAGGGTTTTATTCTTCTAATTGTCCAAAAGCTAAAGCTGTAGTGAGATCTACTGTTGAGACATACTTCAAGAAAGATCCTAGTATTGCTGCTGGGTTGTTAAGGCTTCATTTTCATGACTTTTGTTCAGGTTGGTTTCTAATTTTATTTTTTTCTTTGATATTGATGTTAATGCGAAAAGATGATGAAATTGTTTGAATATATTATGTTATGTTGGACAGGGTTGTGATGGATCAGTTTTGATTGATGGAAACTCTGCGGAAAAGGCAGGCGTTGGCTAATGGTGGGGATTAAGAGGTTTTGAAGTAATAGATGATGCCAAAAAAAGCCGCAAGGATTATGCCCTGGAGTAGTTTCTTGTGCTGATATATTGGCGTTAGCTGCACAGATTCCGTCGACCTGGTAAATAAATGAATTACCAAAAACATATAAATGCACTCCCTTTCCCAAGCTAAACATTTATAAACACATACCAAGTTCTGCAGAAATATGAAGATCATGACAAATATCAGTAACAAGTGAAGTAGAAGAACATTATTCATAATCTATAGGAGCAGAAGATGTGTGTTAAAAGTCTAGCTAAAGTCAAATATATGATTTATATCTGTATTAGCTATGATTCTCTTTACTTGAATGTGATATATTATATGTATATATAGGTTATCTATGGTTTGCATTTGATATAAGTTGCTGAGGTTTGTTGAGTTTGTGAATATGTAAGAGCAACGGTTCAAGCTGGTCCATACCTACAGGACGAAGAGATGGTAGGTTTTCATCTTCATCTGATGCTGCAAACTTACCATCTCCCCCTGACACTATCAATGCTCAGAGGAAAAAATTTGCAGCCAAAGGCTTGGATGATAATGATCTTGTCACTCTAGTTTCCATCTCGTTTATTGCTAGCCCCTGGGAAATGGTGTTTAAAACAGAGATACTTGCTAAAATGATGCTTATCACAAGGAACACTTCCTATTATTTATGTATTTGATATATTTGTATGAACATATATTTTTGTAGGTGCCCATACGATAGGTCAAGCACATTGCTTGTTAGTTCGCTGCAGATTGTACAACTTCACAACAACTGGAAATGCAGATCCAAGCATAAACCAAATGTTCCCTTCACAACTCCAATCTACCTGTGCCCCCAGTGGTATGGTTCCAAGCCCGTGGCACTAGACAAGGACACCCCTTCAAAATGTGACGTTAGTTTCTTCAAGAACATAAGGGATGGATATTGGGTTCTAGAGTCTGACCAAAGGCTTTGGGGAGACGCCAGGACAGGTGATATTGTACAGAATTACGCAGGAATAATTAGAGGATTACTGGGTTTCAGATTTGATCGCGAATTCTTGAAAGCTATGATGTTCAAAGTTCAACTAAGCCATGTAAGCTGTTACATGAGAAAGTAATCTCTTGTTGACATAGTTAAGTTCATGTATAGTTTCAGTTAATTAGTCAAAATCTATGGAAACATCTATTAATATCAATAATATGAAAAAGGTGATAAATATGCTTTCAGACATGAGAGTTGAGACTGCATAGTTGATGGATGAAGTGTTGACAAAAGAAAATATAGCTTAGTGACCAATCATGGAGTCTTTAAAAATTGATAGATTTGGAGTGTTGTTACAAGAATCTTTCCATTTGTGCTAAAGAAGATGCCCATGAGATATGCTCAAAATCTAAACTAATTAGATTATATTTCTTTTTGAAAATTCATAGGAAATATTTCCAAAAAAAAATAAAAAATGAAGGGTACGAAGAATAATTCTACGGTGCCTCTTTGAGGTTTTTTAAACTTTTGACATCTTATCTTTAAAATACAATCACAAACGCCATCCACGGAAGGGATGGAAGTGTCAAAAAAACTCCAAAAAGACGCCAAAAAGGGACACCACACAATTTTTGGTGAAAGAATTGTCCCTACTAAAATATATGGTTGACAAGTCGAGTAATAATTAATAAGTTATCTTTTTTTTTTCCTCGATAATAATACTTGTAGTAAACTTATATTAAAAACAACTAATAAGAACAAATACATGAAGCATTCCAACATCCATAAAAGCTGGGTGTTTCTTATACACACATTTAACAAACTTATATACATCCAAAAGCTCATGACATTTGACAAGCGATAAAAAAAAATCAAACTCTAATACATAATTTTTCAGGTATTGATGCGCTCCAATATATCCAGTAGGGTTTGATCTTCTATCTCATCTGTAGGTACATTGATATATATGTTGCAGGAAAGGGTTATCACATATAACCTACACTCTGTTCCAACTCTGTTCCACACCAGATAATAATTTGCTTCATAGACAGAAAAGCTATATATGTGCTCTTTATCCACCTGATAGAAATCAAATAGAATTAACTTCCACTTTTCATAGATTATCAAAACGTCTCTTTATCCACTTTTTATATATTATCAATCTTTGAATTTTAAAGCTCGATGATGATGTGACATAGGTGGTAGATGAGTGGTCAGTTCCATTCTTCCAAGTGGATAATAAAATAAGTTTTTATACATAACTCATACTCCACTGAAGGCATGCTTGATTGCCCAAATAATGTTGTCTCTTTGAAGGAATTTTTAGGAGAAAGTGTTTTGGAAGAGGATCTATCTTATCACATGAGTCTACAGAATTTTGGTTGCATCCATAAAATATAAACCTACAAGGTTAAACTGACATTGAAATTTTAGTTTGTTAAAGCATTCTCAAGAGATGATTGAAACTTGTTAATAAGAAATTAAAGTGTACAAAATTACGTATAATTTCTAACTGGTTTAACTTTATTTATTATGTAATAAAAAATTATGCAAGACCCGTCTTTTTAACCTTTTCAAATATAAAATGATAAACAAGTTTTCACCGGATCACGACGCCGGTTCATCTTTTGCTTTAGATTGGGCTTGGCATTCTTTTTTCTTTTTTTTTTTAATATTAATCACCTTCTTTTTTCACTTAGCAACGAATATTATATGTATATAAGTAGGAACCTCAATACCGAGGCCCATGCTCGAGCTATTATAGCGGGTAGCACCTTGTTATCTTATAATTCTTAGTAATGCATAATGCTATATCCAAAAAAAAAAAATTTACTTCAAATTTATATGAAAATCCTTCGCTTCAAATCCCAATTTGTCATTGTTATCTTATGAGTAGAACTATTTCTATATGATTCTTTGATAAGCTAAATCGTTTAGGTACTCTTAAAGGAATGGGAAAATAGAAGTAATAGCCAAAAATTGTTGTTCTCAATGCTAAAACTCCAAATCTAAAGTCATCATGTATACGACTTCTTAGCGTGGAGGATTCTAACTCCAAAGTGCGGCAACCTATTGCCGGTGAGAAGGATTTTACAAAGTCTTGAAACTCATGTGACATTGCCACTCGATATCAATCAAAGTTTGATAGTTGGTGATAATGTTGGCCAACAACTAAAAACTGCATAAAGTTGTCTACTATGTTAGATGTAGAGAAAAACATATCACGTAAAATCAATAGGAAAAAATATATGGTAATTTAGGGGAACAGTATAAAGAAGTTACTAGTCAATTTATCCTACATAATTAGTTCGATATGCTTACTTATTATTTTCGACTATGTTAGATGCAACCTCACGTAGAACTATAGGCAAAAAGATATGATAATTTAGGGGAACACTACAAAGAAGTTATTAGTCAATTATTATACATAAGTTATGTAGAGTAAACTGGTAAACGTTGACACCCTATGAAAATGCAAAATTTGATTACGCCCAAACAGTACACGCGGTCAATTGCAGTAAAGATTGGGGTGTTTGATCCCACGAATAAAAGGGATCTACGAAACAAGGTCAATGAAGAAGAACTATGCAAAACTAAATTTAATAAATTCTAGCAATTTTAAAATATGAAATTGAATTTAGTTTAATGAAAATCATGTTTAGAAAAAATCACAAGGTTCTAATAATCCCTCATAGATTTCACACGCCAACTGGTATTGATTCGCTATGATTACTCAATTACGTGTTTCACATCCCAAACAACATAATCGAAAAAATAGTCTTTAATGCACCAATATATTATAATGTAAATGGATTTTAGATTTCACTTTTTCTAGAAAGCACAAAGGTTGGTCATATATTATATCATAAATTTATGATATATCCGGAGACAATAATGTAATAAAAGACGATCACATATAACTAATCTAGAGGAATCAATTGATCTTTAAAATTTCACACATAAGAAAAGCGTGACTAGACTTATATGAAGAAGAAAGGGACAATCATCGGAATAATAATCTACTAAAAAGTTGATGAAATTTTTGTCACTAAAATAACATAAACTCCTATATTAAATAAAAGTGAAAATCATAAACACAATTATTCATCGTGAAAACATAAAACAAATCATATACCAATTAAGTGCGTTACATCTAGAAGTTCATCTTTTAGCCTTGCGTGGAGTTTAGTGAGACATGGTGAATGTGATTATAGCAATAACGGTGTCGAGCTTCATCACCATGGCAGTGCGTGGTGGATTAGTGATGTGTTCCCTGCTCTTGCGCACTCCCTTCTCCTGTGTTTCTGCTACTGCTGGACAACGTGTTGGCTGCCTGCTGCCCTCTGTTGCGTTCTCCTTGTGGTTAAAAGAAACCAAAACTCCTTTTTTTGGAACACCCCCTCCCTCAATTGGAAATCAAATTTCAATTGTAAACAAAAGAGATCCTCGTGTATTTGTGTTTCTATTCTAGCATAATTTTTCCCTATTGGTGGATCTCAAGCCCAATGAAATTAGAAAAAAAAAAAAAAAAAAAAAGGTGGGCCCTTTTGTTTAAATTATGTATCAATAATGGGTTTAGCTATGTTCATCGACATGACTTCTTTGTTTTATCAAAATTCAAAACTAATTTCCTTTATTTTTATTTTATTTTGTTCTCTTAATCTTTGGCTTAAGTGTCTCCCGCTCCACTTTGTCAATTTGTCTATAAATTTTCAAGTTCGCCACGCTAATGCACTTTTTTCATTTAAACTCCAATCCTACAAAGATACATAAATAAAATAATTAAACTAAAATTCACTATTCAAAACACTAACAAATATAAAATTATGAGGTATATTATGTAATAATTATGTGAACATCAAATACCCCAAAACCTATATTTTGTTAATCCTCGAGCAAAACAAAATTAAGAATAAATCCTAACTCACTTCGTAAGAATTACGGTTGCACTTACCTTAACGTGCAACAAGGCTTTAAACCTATAGATTACCTCTAGAGGACGAGTTATAGTCTCGTGGGGGTTTCCATAAATATTACCCCCAAACATTACTAACTCAATAAAATAAAATCTATTTTCTAAAAACATAATGCAAAAACATGAGCATTCTCCTTTATTTTCCTTAGAGTAATTTTCTACTTGCTTAAAATTCAAGAAAAACAACAAACTAAAAATATCACAAAAGTATATCAATAAAGTACAATAATTTAATAGTATCTAAAGTTTAAATAAATTTCATAATCATTATCAACTCAAAGTGTGTGTGTGTGAGAAACCTTATCAACGTAACTCTTCATCTCATAATAAAGATGTGACGAGATAACCTTTAGAAAGTGCGATTCGACCACAAATCTCTCATGTCATTCAGAAGTAAAACACTCAGAGATTGGACACTCAATTTATATGTGAGGAAAAAAAAATATAAACTATGGAAAATGCAAACGTCTCACATATAATTATCATGAAAAACGGAATTTTCAAATAGTGAAATGAATATGATCCTATGGACAGGGATATTGATTACTTTTGAGAATATTTAATCAAACACCATAGTTCTTGCTTATTCAATCTCCACATCTAATAAACCAACGTCCACTTAAGATCAATTAAGTTTTTACTAGGTTGTAATGAGGTTTGGATTATGGCAAACAACAATGGACAAAAAAATACAAAAAAATCCTGAGAATGGCTACACCCTTGAATAAGCACATAGGGCATTGAAGAACAAATCAATATTGTACACCATTAACTTTTTCTTTATTGTTTTCTTCTTCAACCTTTAATTTATTTATTTTTACTGCATGTTTTTACCCGTTTATACAATCAAACACTTTTATTTCAAGGGCGCATGAAATATCTATTTTAAACTCTTTCTATTTGCCCATTCCATAAATATATCTCACCGTATACATTATTAGAAAATTGGGTAAGGATAAAATAGTAGATGTATTACTCCTTGATTGGAGTAGGTATGAGAATGAGGATAACAAAGATAATGCTATTTAAATGCTCAAATGGCTGCAAATGGATGTTTATTATTGGGTAGGCTAAGAGGCTAAAAAATGGTTTAAAGAAATAAATGTCTATATCACTTCATAAGTTTTAGTTGGTACTAGGACATCTCAACTAAATAAAGTAAGAAGTTCTAGTGTAAAAAATTCAATTTTTATGTCATTCTTAAAGCAATCAATAAGAAAGTAAAAAATAATGAGATCATCAACGAAATAATGTGAACTCAAGAAAAATCAGAGTGTAATTAATAACCCTCAAGAAATAAAGAATTACTCAAAACTCACAAGGGTTAAGTTTTCACTATTATTCTGAGGTTTTCTAGTTCAATATCTCACTAATCTACTTCAAATAATGTTAACTTGGCTTATAGTGCACGAACAGTCGAGTTGAAAAGTTTAACGAAATGCATCTAACATAAGAATAATATCAAATATCATGTTTTCTATTAATATAACTATGTGACACGTGTTATTATGTGTTTTTTTTCAAAATTAAAGGCAACAAAAGTATTCTCTAAAATAAAAAAGGACTCAAAACCCTTTTTTATTATTTTATTATTATTAATGTTTTAAATTCACCAAGAGTTTAGATTTCGAATGCATTTTCATAAAGTTTTTGCACAATTACCGTAATCATCTAAGTATTCAATGGAGATTTAGTAGAAAAAAAAGACCCGGTTTAATTGTAAAATACGTTTTAAGTTCAAAGATTTTTTACAATTGCACAAAAAAAAATCTAGTAAACCACCATCACCTAAAACCTAAACCAAACATTGTTCTCAGTGTATAAAATAATAATCATGACAAATGAAGGAAAAAAAAAAGGTGGGTTAGAGTGATATTACCATGGTGAAGCTTTACCAATTTCAAATAGACAATATCCTCACAGTCACCAAAATATAAGAAAATCATATCGATGGGAAAAATGAACACATGGGATGAGAGTCTCCGAGTGACTCCAGTAGCAACACATAAAATAACCTGAAACACTAAAAAAACATAAAAACAAAATCCTAAACTAAAATAAAATAAAAACTTAAACTAAATATAGGGTGGAGAACATCAAATCAAGTAGACAGGGGCAACCAGAGAGATTTCCTCTGGCACCTCTATTCAAAAAAACTTGTTTTATCCTACACTAAATAGGTTGTAAAAGTTATGATTAAGCGATTTTTTTATTATTATATCTAATCAAAACTTTTTAGCATGTTTCACATTCAAAACATTTCAATAAGCACGAAAAGGAGTTAAGGTTAAGAAAAAAAAATCCCCTTTGGTAAACAAAAAACTAGAAAATCATCACACCAAAACCTAAAGTGACCCCTAGCCAAGGATTGTGGTTTCATTTTTCGAGTTAGTTTCGATCTCTTGATTTTAAGAAATATTTCGTTTTGTATAGAAAAAAGAATGTGAAAATTTGATTTAATTTTAAATTTAAAAATATCAATTATGCATTTTAAACTCTTAAATACTATATAAAAATTCTAGTGTCATACAAATTACATAATAATCACTCGCATAACAAACTTTTGATACAAAACTAACAAGTTAATATATGGAGATTAAAATATTTACTTTTCAAAAAAATTTCTTGAGAAAAAAATTAAATATTTGAAGTTTGGAAAAATATTTTGGTAACTCTAAAATAGAAAGAAATTTTTTACTATGCCTTGTTTGAGTGCCTCTTTAAATTTTTTTGACAATTCTATCCATTCTGTAAATGGTATTTGTGATTATATTTTAAAAAGAATGACTAAAAGGCACAAAAGAAGCACGACCAAACAAGACAGCGGAGAATTACACACGTAAGAAATATTTCACGAAATTTCGACATATTCTAAAAATCAGATTCCTTCTATAAGCATCAAAGCTTGGATAACGTAAAGAAACTCCTCTTTTACAAGAGAAGAGAGCCAGACAACCCATACCGTCTGTGCATCTTCTCTGCCATTGACATTGCCATTCCCAAACCACCTTAGAATTTCTTATTTTATTCTCCAAGACTTCTCTCACAAATATACAAAACTAGAGTCCATTTCTTCCTCCTTCAATTGATCTCTGTAACGTACACTCAAAGGCAACTCTATCTCACCTTCTTTGCTTCTCTTTCTTGTACTCTTCTCCAAAAACCCCCGATAGTTTTCTCTCCCAAACAAACAGAGTCGTCAGCCATGGCTTCGTCTTCAATACAAATATCCCAATCTCACGTCTTCTCAAGTGAAACCCACTTTAAGACCCCAATAACAAAGACCCCCTTTCTCTCCATCCCTCTCAAGACCTCAAGTTTTGTGAGAACAACAACAAAGGGGTCTCTTCAGATCAGTCGAAAGATGCCCTTTAAGTCATCTATTGTTGTGTATGCCACTGCTGCTGCTGAGAAGCAGAAGAAAAAGTACCCAGGAGAGGCAAAGGGGTTTGTGGAGGAAATGAGATTTGTGGCCATGAAGTTGCACACAAAGGATCAGTCTAGAGAGGGTGAGAAGGAGCCTGAAGGACCTCCCATGAAGCAATGGGAACCCACCATTGAAGGGTATTTGAGGTTTTTGGTGGATAGTAAGTTGGTTTACGACACACTGGAGACCATTGTGCAGAAGGCCACTTATCCCCATGTAAGCTTTTATTTGAGTTTCTTTAGAATTACCCATTTTTTTAATTTTGATTGTTTATCAATGGGTTTGTTCAATATTGATTTTTTAGAATTACCCATCTCTTAGTTTTGATTGTTTATCAGTGAGCTTGTTATGCTGTTGTGAAATTATGATTGTAGGATTGGATTTCTAGCTATATTTAAGTACTACTTATTAAGTTGTTTATAGCCGTATGGCTGTATTTTATCTATAAACATCGGGAACAGATGGAAATATGTGTTCTGATTGATTCTAAGATGGTGTTTGTTTTTGCTTATGAATAGAGTTAAAAGTCTTAATAAGAAGTAGGACACATTGTTTAAAGTGTTTGTTTTTAATTCTGATAAGAAGTTGAAGTTCTGATTGAGTAAGCACCCCCATGGTGATCAATAACCTCATAATAAATTCATAATGATTGTTACTACCCTCTCCTCTACCAACCATCCCTTATTTTCTCCACCTCCTCTTTATCATGGGAGCAATGCCGCCATCTCCTCCACCACCCTCTCTGGCCTCCCCTCCTCCTCCTCTTGCTCCTATTCATATTCCTCTTTTTTCTTTTTCTTTCTCATCCTCTCTATTAAAAATTGTATGAAGAATGGAGAAGGATATTTGATGGTTTCTGGTAGTGTGGAAAGTGGTCTCAATGGTATTTAGAGAAGAGAAAACAAGTGGAGAAGGGGGTTAATGTTAGTGGTTTGTGGTGGGCGGTGGGAGTTGTGGTGGTGGGCAAAAATGTAAAAAATACTTCAAGTCAACACCTAAAAACAAACACCATTTAATTTTACATCTTTTAATCAACAACTCATTCAGAAGCTCGTTCATAACTTCTAACTCCAGTTAGAAGTTAACTTCTAACCACTTAAAAAAACAACACCCTCTAAGTAGTTGCCTATATATTTCTTTCTGATATATTTCTTTATGATATGTGTATTGTTAAGTCTATATGTGCTTTTATACTATCAGTGATTGGTTATTTGAATGAGGGGAATGGATTAGCATTCAGAATACAAAGTAAAGAAAAGATCCATGAGAAAATTGAATTTTTCTCATCAATAAATGAAAAGTAAAATGAAATTATGTCCTAGTTCTACCGTTTAATGAGAAGATTGCTTTACAATCTTCTTGAAATGTATTTAACACAAGTAATTTGGAGAGATTATTGCTAGTATTGGAGTACGGGGCATTGTAATTTTAAGGGTGTTTGATTTGAGTAATATTCATTTCAAATTCGGAATACCATGCAATGGATCTCTAACATCCTCATGGTCCTTGTGGTTCTTGTATGTTGTTCGTCTTTCACCCATTTATATAAATTTGAAAAATACTCATTGGAGTTGTTGCTCCAAATGCAAATTCACTGATTAGAATTGTTCGATACATTGATTCTTGATTGTTCATTAACTAAGACGCCTTTAGTATAACTTGGATTATAATGTAGAGTTCTCTCTCATAGCCTCTTGACCCTAATAACGTTCAAACTCCCTTCATTTGAGTTTTTTATATCACTTGAGTTTCTGTTCTTTGTCCTGAACATCGTGGTGAACTACATTTTCAAAAACGGACTCCTTATCAAGCATTTAGTCGCGCTTCAAAAAATTTCAGCCAGTAAGTAGCTTACCATATACTTTTAAACTAATGAAAGAGATGACAATCCTCGATCTCAAGATTGTGGTGGTCCCTGAAGTGCATGAAGTTATGCATCAACTTTCTTGTAACAAGTGCCAAAGAATAGTTTCCTTCGATGACAGTTTTCAAACAATGCCTTTACCATTTTTCCTTACATTTATTATGGGAAATTCAGTGGCGTTATTTAGGATTCCAAAATCTAAAAGGGACAAAGCCTTTACTTATGATGACAAAATTTTCAGTTGGCATTAAAAGGATGTTGTCTCTGGCATAGATGACTGTCCCCCCTCCTTTGGGAACTGAAAAATGCCTTTTTAAACATTTTTGCATTTCATAAAGTATCAAAGAAACGGCATTTGGGGTACTAGCTCTTGCCACTGGAAATCCATCCAATACACATGAAAATGAAAGAGATCCTTCAGAATTAAGCTTAATCCACTCCTTAGGCGGCTTAATCATTGCGCATGTGATATTGAAGCTGATTGTTTCTTGAGTTTCAGGTGACGTTGAAGACGAGTGCATTTCTTAATTTTTTCCATTGTGAGATATTCCCTCCTCCACTACCACCATGAGTGCGTTTGTGGGGGCTTGGGGTGTTTTAGAGGGTTGATACATCTGTTGTGTGTTTCAGAGCTATTGTTGCGCTTCAGAGCTTTAGTTGTGCTGAATCCTTTTTTGAGCTTTTATGGTGCTGAATCCTTTTTTGATCATCTGTTGTATCAGTATAGTTAGTTTCTATGATTTGGGTTTGGTTTTAGGTGTCTTTAGACGTGTTGTAATGTAGTGTAGGTAGTTTATAGTCACCATCCGACATGGTTGATTGAATACCCATTGTCGGAAACATCTTCGCATTTGCCTCTGATTGGGTAATCCATCCTTTGAGTTCCCCACTTTCCTCACTTCCTATTGGTTCTTCCCTTTGTAGGTGTCTGACTGCTGCTTACCTCACTTTGTTAGAGAGACCAAGCCAAACGCTCTTTAGTTGTCTTCCCCTTAGTTCTACACGTGGTGTGGATTTCCCTCCAAAAACTTTCCTCAGCAGTACAGTTTTTCCAACCGCCCTTGGTCTCTCGTGCCCGACACGTGCTATATCCTCCACGTGCAGAGCACAAGACTCCTCTTCACGCGTCCTTCACGTGCTATTGTCACCACGTGAGGAGTGTGTGCCATGGAAATTATGGTCCAAACAATGATAAATGGGTCAACCGAGATACATTGTTTCATATTCCTAATATGTCCATAAGCATCTAGCATATTCACTCTGCAAATCATTTAGCTAAAGCCTTTTAGTGCATACATTTCATAGTTTTTAATGTGATTGAGCACATACATGATACATCCAAAAAAATACATTCTCTATGACACAGGCTATCCAAGATCTAGCCCGTCCGTTGCATGTTTTGAGATATGATCTTGCATCTATTTTGGTGACCTTTGCCTATTTTATTTTTTGCTTAATAAGGCCTGTAAGTTATGAGGAGGTAAATGATATGAACTTGGATTATGCTCAGTTTTAATGGTTGACATTAACATCTAACCAGTAAACCATGTGTTGTGTGCATCTGCATTATGAAGAGACAGGGCACATGTCCCAAATGTAAACACTCACACAGGACATGTATAAAAATGTTTAATTGAATAAGTTCAGCATGTTGTAAATTAGGATCCTGCCGCAATTTTAGCTACTAATACATTCGAACTTCGCCTAATTTATGTTATTTTTTCCTTCCCAAAATCTGGTCTCGAATATGTGGAGTGTGGTCTTCATGTGTGGGGTAGGTTGAGATATCATTATTCGAAGACAATGTGTACTCCACTCTTCATCCATCTCATGAAGAGAGGCAGATTGTAACATTATAGGCTGAACACACACACCTACATATATATGGTTTTGTAGTCTTTTTTCCGCTCCATCCATGACAGTGTAACATTATCCATTGTTGCAGATGCCGAGTTCTTGAATACCGGGCTGGAAAGGTCGGAAAGTTTAGCTAAAGATTTGGAATGGTTCAAGGAGCAAGGTCATGCCATCCCGGAACCATCTGAGCCAGGGATTTCCTATGCTCGTTACCTTGAGGAATTATCTGAAAAGGATCCCCAAGCGTTTTTGTGTCATTTCTACAATGTCTATTTTGCACACTCTGCAGGGGGTCGGATGATTGGTAGAAAGGTAAGGAGATGTTCTTTTGAATTGAATTGAATTGCATGCCTTAAATGCTTCTTCAACTTGCTTGCTCCATATGCTAAATTTCATGGCTTGCCAATAGTTTTAGATTTGGTTTGGGTGATTTAGCTGTCTGAATGAGTGGATTGTTTTTGGTATGAGATGAACCCTTCAATGGTGAGGCTTATTCTTATGTATTTTATTGGAGTTCACCTATTGTAAGAGTTGCTTTTGAGTGAAGGGAACCTTTCTTGATTATGTTTAGGACATGTGTCATTGGGATGTGTTGGATGGACCCCTAGAGCACGAACCTCTAGATCGTCCTCTTGAAAATAATCCTTGGAGCTTGGACATTGATCTCAAAGTTATTTTGTTGCATTGAATTCATGGGGGAACACTTTTTTTAAACATATTTGATCAAAATGTGGTGGACCACTTATCATGGAGTCTAGATTTTGATCAAAGGTGAAAGTTGAACTCTCATGAAACATGAAAACCCTCCCCCCAAAGAATTGGATTCCCATGTTATCGGAGATCGATCATTATCTAGAACAACAAATCTATAGAGCCTGATGATTATGCATGTCATGCTGTTGACGTGACAGGGGAGGTAGTGGAAGAGACTTGAGAGTTAGCAAACTAGGATGAGCCCTAACCTTCTTTCCAAATACCCCTCCTCCTAAATCAATTCTTCTCCTCGTCTCATCATTAGGTCTTCTTCTATCTCTCTCTGCAATTTCTCATTCTCTTTCTCAAATCAATGAGAGAAAGTAACCAACAAACTAATGGCTTCTCCTCCTTCAGTCTTAACATAGAAGCAAACAAGAAAGAATGGAGAAAAAATCATTAAAAAAAACCCGCAACTCTTTTTTTTTTTTTGCATTTGTAAGTTGGAAAAAGTCACTGGTTTGTTGGTTGCTTTCTTTCATTGCTTTGAGGAAGAGAATGAGAAATTGCAGAGAGATGGAAGAAGCCCTAATGGTGAGACGAGGAGAATAATTGATTTAGGGTGAGGGGTATTTGGAAAGAAGGTTGGGGCTCCTCCTAGTTTGCTAACTCTTCCACTACTAACCCCGCCACATCAGCAGTCACGTGTTGGACACCATCCTAGGCACAACCACCAGGCTATGTAGATTTATTGTATCTAGAATTCATGACAATTGATCCTATACTTTTGACAAAATTTTCCTTGAACACAAGTGGTCTCCAACAAGAATTCAAGTGGGCCCCGATGATTCCCTTGCAACCAACACACCCTAAGTTCTCAGTTCCAGATGGCAATAACTAATTGAGGTCAACATTGTATTTTAGGAGTGTGTAGAAGCTTACCGTCTCTGCATTTAGAGCATCCATTATTGACCCAATGGATGTAAAAGTTAGAGGTTGAAATGACCTGTGTCATGCTGTATGGTCTTGCGAGGCCATTGGGACTATTTTAGTCGAAGTTACTTTTTGACAGATCCAATCAGCTTATATGCTGTTTTTTTGTAACCAATCTGGTTTATATTCTGAACTTCCTTTCAAAGGCTATACGACGTATGCATGGCCATTGGAACTCAATGCTAGTGCTCTTTAAAAATTAGGATTTTTTTTGTGTGGACTATAGGTAATTTTGGGACAAAAGCTCTGTAGTTTAATAACTGTGGGATCGATGGTGGATGCTCCTAGTGGTTTGGCTTGATTTCAGACCTGAGAACCTTCTCTCTTCCATAATTTTTATAGCGAGGCCTAAAGAGTTTTTTTCCTGATAATTTTAGGACTGAAGCTTTGCTCCATAGGCTTAATGAATGTGACCACTTATGTATCTCATCTTAAGAATTCTGCACTGAGACGAATAAGTGTGCATTAAAGCAATTAAGGTTTTTGTGTTATATCATTTTGTATCTTATATTTAGAGTTCTGTACTGGGATGAATAAGAGATCTGGGATGAATTAGAGATGAAGAGCACATTGAAGCAGTTAATGGTTTTATGATGTATCATTTTGTATCAAAATAACTTAATTTTGAGAAAATAAGAGACAAGCATCCTGTGTCCCACTAAGAATGGGTCTCGAGCGTGTATTTGTAATTCTTGACATTTTATTTATTTATTTTTTTGTATATTAGCTAAAAAAAAGAAATAGATGATACTTGTCTGCAACAAACAAATGCCTATATAACAAAGTTGAAGACGAAATTCCAAGTCCCAACAGTCTATGGTTTCCTCGTGTAATTATCATGATTTTGTCTTTCTTACTCTAGGTAGCTGAGAAGATACTTGAGAAGAAAGAGCTGGCATTCTATAAGTGGGATGGTGACCTTTCCGAGCTTTTGCAGAATGTCAGGGAGAAACTCAACAAAGTTGCTGAAGTAAGCTTTTAGTCTCTTTCTGAACCTTTGGTTCATTTCTTCTCTCTTTAACCCACTGTACACCATTGTCTGATTGCCTGTTTAAACCAAGGAATGTGATTTCTTGAAAAATGTCAAAATTTCACCGAATATTTCTCTTTTTTTAGTTACCAAAATTTTTTACTTTTTTTCATTAGGTCAATCTCAATGTCGGTACATTTTAACTCATTATAATTTTAGTTTAGTATTAAAAATTGGTTATATAAGTGATTCTTACGCAATATGTAGTTTGTATGACATTACGAGTCTCGTGGTACTCTTTAAGTAATTTGTAAGAGTTTAAAATGCTCAACTTATATTGATAACTTCGAATTATAATCAAAATTTTTACATTTTTTCTATACACAATGAAATATTTCTTAAAATCAACTTATTGAAATTACCTCGAAAAATGAAATCACAATCCTTGGTTTAGACCTTCATAATTCTCATCAAGATAACGCATAGCTACATGTATTATAGCTGAGTTTCTGAGTTCATTTTGTAATGCAAAATTATCGGTTTGATGCAGAGCTGGTCCCGAGAAGAGAAGAACCATTGTTTGGAGGAAACTGAGTTATCATTCAAGTACTCAGGTCAGATCCTACGTCACCTGTTTACATGATCATCAAGTGTAAAATACTGAATGCAGCAAACTCTGGCTGGCTTTTCTCTGTACATTTTATGAACCCCATCCTAGTTGGCTTTTTTTCCCAGCAAATTTATATGGCGGTTCAAAAGAATTGTAATTATAGACCTGTGAGCTATGCAGGTTATGTTCTAGTGATGCCATTGACGATATAAATTTTCTTTTATTTGGTTGTTTTCATTATAACATTAGATTAGAAAAGGCATCTCAAGTAATTCTCACTACCATGAAAAACTCTTCTTTGTGGATATCATTTTTTGTGAACATTCGATACATATTCCAAAATGTGTGCTGTAGTACAGAAAAAAAAAGTCAATATTTATAACCTACAATCAACTTGAATTGATCTCTAGCTTTAGCTTTAGCCAATTCTGGATTTGGTTATTCGTTTCTGTTTCAGTCCACAGATGAAGTGGTACTAAGACTAAAATCATAAAGAAGTCGATTTCAATGATGAATGGAAGAAGAAATTTTGTGAATGCCAAGTAATTTGTGCTTTCAAATACTCAGAGGTGCTATTCTAAAATCATAAAGAAGTCTGATACATGCAGTGAAATGCTGTAAGAGCTTACTCCAGCGTGGTATGGTTTAAACATACCACACACCACATGCCGATGGTTCAAATACCTTTACCATTCTGGGTAAATGGTTAGTTAGCAACTTTCTATTTTGGGAACCTTCAAGCAGGAGGGGGAGGTTGTCAAATATTCAATTTCATTTTGTCAAATTTGTCATAATCTTGAGAACCGCTTACCTCCAAAAAAAATTTATTTTTTACATTTTATTTATGGTAGCGACTACTTTTGCTCAATCCACTCCCTTTTTTTTTTTTTTTAATGAAGCACATCACTAATATAAACCCGTCTCTCATTATTGTTCTTCTTCTTTTCCACATTCTCTTATCTCTTCACAGCAACGACGGAGCAATATCACTCCGCCACCACTTTTCCTTTTTTTTGGAAGGCGAGTTGGTTTTTAAGGATCCCACAACCTATCAACAAGGTACGACTTACAAGTCAACAAAATAAACCATGTCGCAGGTGGATCTCGAACCTAGGACGTAGGGGACAAACTCACACAGCCCAACCACTAGACCATAACGCCATCCTTTGTTTTTTGTTCTTTTTTGTTCTTCTAATGCTCGTCCATTCCTCTTATCTTATCTTCTCCACCGCCGACGACACTGCCCCGCTTCGCCTCCTTTTTCCATTGTTTTTTTTTCTTGTCCTCAATCAAATTTGTGTGAATGGGGATTTTTCATTTGCATGAACCTGTGCGAGGGAAAAAAATTGACCTTTACGTAGGCTCTTGCAAATGGGGAACCCCTACTTGAAGGAGCCTGTGCAAATGGAGGCGCTCTCACAGGTTCATGTAAATGGGGAATTTCCATTTGTACAAATCTACTCGAGGGTAAAAAGAAAATAGAGAAAAAGTAAAAAATAAGGTGAAAAAACTAGAAGAAGAAGGAGGCAGGGGAGGGTGGTGACACTGGTAGTGGAGAAGAAGATAAGAGAGAAAAAGACAGAGGATAAGAACTCGAAAAAGAAGAAGATAGGAAAGGAGAGGTGTGACGAGCCGACGAATGAGGCGAGGCGGTGCAGTGCAATGGTGGTGGTGGTAGGGCGAGTATGTGCAATGGTTCCCTGAGAGAAAAGAAAGGAGAATAGAGGGAGAGAAAAGATGAGTTTTATTTTTGTTTATATTGGTTATGTTCTTCAGAAGAGCGATTCTATGTGTCGAGGGAAAGGGCGAGGAAACCAGCGAGGTAAATGAGGTGGCGGGGGGTGAACCGTTCACTCCCCTCGAGATGTTTTTCGCGCGCGCATCTCGAGGGGGGTGAACGGTTCACCCCCTGCCACCTCGTTTACCTCGCTGGTTTCCTCGCTCTTTCCCTCGACATTTAGAAAACCCGTCTTCAGAAAGTGATAGTGGGCTTCAAAAAGGTGTGGTGGTGTTCTTCAACAAAAGTGTCGGTGTCAAAAAGTTTGATACCTTAATTTATTTATTATTATTAAATGAGATGCTTATTCCCATCACAGTAATCCAGGAGAATCACGTGACTACAAACGTCCATTTAAGATCACTTCAAGTCTCCTAATTAAACCCTACTCGTCGCACCTTCCAAGTAAATGCAATCCACCAACTAGTGAAAACACCTCCACCGATTCCTTTGATCCTATCTCTTTCTGAGACTTGGAGAGAGAGCAAGCAAAAAACATGGTGATGCTCATCCCCATCTCTCTCCCTCTCCTCCTCATCATCATCACCACCACCTTCCTCCTCTTCTCCTCCACAGCGATCTCTTCCCCACAACAATACCCATCGTTCAAAATCCAAAATAAAACAATATCTTCTTCAAATAACGTTGCATCTAGATGTTCATATTCAATCAAAATCAAGACCAGCTGTTCTTCACCATCTTTCACCAGGGACCAAATAAGCCTAGCATTCGGTGACGCGTACCACAACGAAGTCTTCGCTCCCAGGATCGAGGACCCTTCTTCCCGAGCTTTCGAGAGATGTTCCACAGACACTTATCAGATTACTGGGCCATGCATGTATGCAATATGTTATCAGTATTTGTATCGGGTCGGATCTGATGGGTGGAAGCCAGAGTATGTCCAGATCTTTGAGCCTAAGTATGGGACTGCTACCTTTACTTATAATGCATTTGTTCCTTATGGTGTTTGGTTTGGGTTTAATTTCTGTAATAATAATGGGGTAGGAGAAGTCATGAGCTCTGCTATTTAGATTGGTGTTTGGGGTGGTTTGAGTGTTTGTAGTTCTAGCTTTATCAAGATTATGTTGTTTTTTATATGATATTTTAGTTAGCTTTTTGAATTTGAGCTGAAATTGTGAAGTGAAATCAATGGTGAGTAAGTTCTTTTTTGTTTCATTATATGAACTGAAAAAAAATATTAAAAAGCATTGAAGAGCTAGGTCCAAATGTCTTTAAGTGACCACCTTTGTAATAAGGGCATCTCCATGAATTCAATCTGAGGCTGCATTGGTTTGGTACATTTGGGGTGCCAGACATAGTGGTCCACTTCCTTATTAAGACCTTTGAAATTTAGGGTGTGTTTGATTGCATGGAATTTTATGTCATGAGAATTTATGAGGGGATCACTACATTTTAGACTAAATTAATATATCACTCCACATTCACCATTTGGTTTTGTGATCAATGGTGGGAATGAAAGTCCCATGAACATGAAAATCACATGCTTTGGGAGACCAAAGAGTGAGATTTTCATGTTCATGGGACTTTCATTCCTACCATTGATCACAAAATCAAATGGTGGTCAAATGGTAAATGTAGAGTGATATATCAATTTAGCCTAAAATGTAGTAGTCCCCTTATGAATTCTCAAGACATAGGATTCCATACAACCAAACACACTCTTAGAATGAAAAAAATGTTAAAAACTTTAGGCCTATGATGGTCATGGGAAAAGTTTTTGCGTTTGGATTTGGTTTCATTTGTGTGTCAAAGAGTTGATGAGCTCTGCAATTTGATTAAGGTTGATTTTCCATTTTTGGGGTTTTGAAGAGAGTTCTTCTAGGCAATACACATCAGGATGTTTGAAGCAGGCCTCTAGCTATGAGACCATGACGGTCTGCCTATCAAAGAGGACTCAGTTTTTGGGTAATTTTGAAAACACAAAAATATATATCACATTAAGAAGATTACAGAACACCATGAAAACACACACCCAGAATGTCATGCAGAACAACCAAGAAGTCACCTAAAAACCACCAAAGCACCATTCAGAATTCTGAGTAAAGCTCAGTCACAAAAAAACCTTCATGAATAACGTAACTTTCTAAGTATCAAACTCTCACCTTAACCTCATTAAGATAGTATTGACTTCTCTTGAATTTAAAAGAAACACAAAAACCTTCACATGAACAACCTAACTTCTAAGTATCTAACTCTCACCTTAACCTCATGAACATAGTATTTGGTTCTCTCGACTGATCTCGTATTAGACCTATTTAAACCCTCCCCGCACTGCATTTCTGCACAAGAAAATTTAGTCAATACATTTTTCGGTAAGTTACCGTAAAAGTATTCTGATCAGAAGATGTCAATCATCGCCGAGGCTCCAGATTTCCTGCAAGTTTTTTCTGATGGCTCGGTGAAAAGATTTAACCCTCCAATTGTTGCTGCCTCGTCAGAACTTAATAATGGATACAGATCCAAGGATGTGACTATTGACTCATTGAAACCTATTACTGCAAGAATATTTCTTCCTGATACAGCAGGGTTAACATCTCTCCTTCCTGTGTTGGTGTACTTCCATGGAGGTGGATTTTGTATAGGCTCAACAACATGGTTTGGATACCACCATTTCTTGGGTGATTTGAGTGCTACAGCCCAGTGCATTGTGGTGTCAATTGATTACCGCCTTGCACCAGAGCATCGGCTGCCCATAGCCTACGAGGATTGCTTCAGTTCACTTGATTGGCTTAGTTGCCAAGTCGAAAGTGACTCGTGGCTCAAGCAAGCTGATATCTCTCGTGTGTTCCTATCAGGGGACAGTGCAGGAGGAAACATTGTTCATAACGTGGCACTTCAAATGATTAAGCACAGAGCACACCAAGTGAGACTCAGGGGTTTATTGCCCATTCACCCTTACTTTGGCAGTGAGAAGAGAACTGAAAAGGAGATGGATGATGGAGCTGAAGGGGATGTTAAATCTAATGACATGTTCTGGGGACTGAGCTTGCCAGAAGGATCAACACGTGACCATTCTGCATGCAATTTCAAGATGGCAGAGATATCAGAGCTGGAGTGGCATCAATTACCAGCAGTGGTAGTCTATGTGGCTGGCTTGGATTTCCTGAAGGAGCGAGGTGTTACATATGCAGAGTTCTTGAAGATGAAAGGTGTGGAAGTGATCCTGGTGGAAGCTGAAGAAGAGTCGCACGTGTATCACGTGTTTCATCCAGAATCTGAGGCAACTCGTCTGCTACAATATCAGATGAGCGAGTTCATGAACCGTCACTGACATGGATCTATATGGGTATGAACTAGATGAATTGATCTATGTGTTTCTTGTGAGTGTGTCCGTGTCACAGTCGTGTCTATCTGTGTCTGTGTGCCTGTCTGCGTGTGAAACATTAATGTGCTAGTTGTCCAGTATATCAAATTGGAAAACTGCGGAAAATACTAAAACTCGAGTCTTATTTGATGTCATAAAAAGCTCAAAAACAAAAGCTTAAAAGCATTGAAGCATTACAATTTGAAGGTAAAACGAAAGTCTAACAAATGTGATTGCAAAAATACAAGCTCAGAAAACATAAAGCTTGATGTAGTTAATATCACTTTGCAAAAGCAATTGGAATCAATTTCATTCATCTAAGGTGCTCATGAAACCACCTCTGAAGCCAGCTCCATTGCAATTCCCACATAGCATATCCTTCTTACCTCTGCAAGCAAAACAAGTAAAAAAAGTTTAAGCAGCAGTCATCAGACAGGTGATTTTATGATGGGAATTTTGATTCATCTAGCTATGTCAGTAAAAACTTGGGTATAATCCAGTAGTGAAAACTGGGAGTATTGGCAAGTGTTTGAGTTTTTTAAGCATTACAATTTGAAATCAAGAAGAATGCATAACAGAAAACTCAGATACTTGCCAACACTAGTCTTCAAAGCTTTCATAGCTGTGTTTACAGTTCAAAAGTGAAGGCTCATGGCATGACGAGAAGAATGATCAGTTGAATGAAATCTTCAATAATAACAGAGAAATCAAGAGGAAAATGAAAAGAGGAACGAAAGCTTCTACCATACAATGATGTTGAGAAGAACAGAAGTACAAACAATGGCAGTGGACAAGCGAAGCAGGAAATTTATATATTTCCAGGTGAACAGAAATTGTATTCCAAACAATGGCAGTGGACAAGAACAGAAGTATAAACATGCTACTACCATACAATGATGTCGAGCAGTAACAACAAGGGCAATGTGACGATTTCTAATTAACAAGCGATTAAATCAAAATTGCAGATGCTTCTGCAGTTTCAACTTTATTAGTCAATGGAACATCATAAGAAAACTCAACTGACTGTTTTGAGTAACTATCACAACAACAAGGCATAGTTCGATTATAATCTTAGAAGTCAGTAGAGATAACCTGCAAAGCCAACATGAACTGCCAGCTTTAAACTGTCCATTGAAATGATCAACAGAATTTACCCCTGTACCTTGGCATTGCGAACACGGCACAGCACCTGTGGACGTTCAATGGAAAATTATTAAGTCTATGAATCGTTACTCACTTGTGCTTTTCCAATCCAAAATAAAAGGGGAAATCACAGCCTCAATCAATCACGCAAGACGCAACAATCAAAATTTACTATCAAATACTTTGGTACACTGATTCCTTAACATAACATCATCATAGATACTTCATTTAGCAATTCAATTCGACATACCATTCCCATCACAATTGTCGCAAACTAAGCTATTCCGTTTAGTGCTCGGATTGGGATTAGGAGTACTTCCCGTAGCCTGCAAAGCAAATCCACAATCTTTATAGTTTCACACATTCAATTACTTGTTAGTGTTTAAAGCTGGAAAGAATCAGTCAGTTGAGCTGTAAACCAACTCCAATTCAAAGTTCAACCTACAAAAATTCTTCATAAAATGAAACCTTTGCTACTTATTATCTATGCAAAATTATAAGATAGGAAAATTTTATGTCAAAAAGAGATAAACCCCTGACCTTAACTGTACCAGAATTTGACTGAACAGTGCTAGAGCTCCTAAAGATGTCGCCATTGAGTCGAATAGTTGATGAAGCCTTACTTGTACCAATTAAAGTAGCTGAAAACAATTGAAAACAGGTTAGAGTGAAGAATTGAATTCCATTCCATGCACAGATTCTTAAGTGTTTGAATTGCATGAAAAGATACCTGGTTTGTTTGTAGAATTGAAAGAAATTACAGGTTTGAAGCATAGAGTGTTGGCCATTGTTACTTGTTAGATTATTTGTGAGGAGCTAAGCTGATCAGAAGGTTGAGAGAGCAGCTTTGAAACTTTGGTTCAGTTGAGTGGCTAAGGGAATGAGAGGGGAAAGATAAGAATATGTTGTTCAGATTGGATAAAATATAGTTGTCAGGAATTTACCTAAATAGCCTGATAATAAATTAACATATTCCATGACTTCATTAAATCCTCAATCAGATTTTTTTTTCCTGCCATTTTGACCAATGTAAAATTGTTCATTTTTCCTAACTAGAAGTTTATATTTTTGAAAGAAAAAAATATTTTTTTTTTATAAAAAAAATGCAACAAAATTAAGGCCATTCCAAGTTTGAAATGAACTCTTGAACTTCATTGGCTTGGTGGATGGATTGAGAAAATGTTTGAAAATCAAAGATAATGACGGGAAGGGGGCACATGTTGTGGTGTTCTATGTTATGTTTTTATATTACTAAATTGCTAACTTTTGCTTCTAATTAGAAGCCGCTTAAAAGTTAAATCAAGCGCTTTCGAAGTAGGGAACTTCAAATGCAAACGTAATGAAGTTAGATGGAAGCTTATACCAATGGGATAGTGGTAAAATTGTAGCGAATGAAATCACAAATACAAGAATCAAACCCGACGGACATTTAATGGTTATTGGATCCAATCTTGCCTGTTGTCACGGATTAGCAATCCGTGCGGCACTAGCTATCCAATTCACTAGTAAGCCTATGAGTAGTTACTTTGACGGACACAAATATTAACTTGAGAATGCACATTATCAATCTGTAAACAATATAACAATGCATAATAGTCAGCAAAAGCTTTCATTAACATTCAATAGATTACAATGGGGAGGAACGTTCGAAAGGACGTTGTTCAAAACTAGTTTGATGCTATCGATCGATGAAAATACAAGTTTGAAGTTGAAAAGCAATGCAAAGAAAACGATAAAAATGCTAGCGGTACAGTCTGACCCGACTATGCAATAGAGACAACACGTCCTCACAGTCAAGAGCTCAAACCTTTCCCCTATATGTTTTGATCAAGCGGGGCAAAACTCGACGGCTCTGGATAAAAGATGGAGCAATACTCACAACTAGTAATCGCCTCTATGTTCCAAGAACTTCTGATTTGAGGAAAAAACTTTTGAGAGAATGCCATGACACCCATTGGGCGGGACATCCAGGTTGGAGACGAACATTTGCATTGCTAGATAGGGGGTACTATTGGCCGCAGATACAGGAGGATGTAATGGTCTATGTTCGAACATGTCTTATTTGCCAGCAAGATAAGGTTGAAAGAGATCGACCAGTAGACTTACTAGAGCCCTTGCCTGTTCCAACTCTTCCTTGGGAAAGTGTTTCCATGGATTTCATTACTGGGTTACCGAAAGTGGAGAATTTCAGATGTACCCTTGTAGTTGTTGACCGATTCTCAAAGTATGTGACCTTTATGCCGACCGAACTAACTTGCACAGTCGAAGATACGGCGTAATTGTTCCTCAAGCATGTAAATTTGGCCTACCCGCACCTCAACTCAGTGTTACAAAACTTTTAGCCTCTGGTTATGTAAATTTGGACAATTCAATCCAAAGCTCCAAACTACTGTGGAATGCCCTATGCCACAGGTTCAAGAAGGGGTACAAATTCCTGGTTCTGAACTGAAAGCCCATACAAGAGACAGATGGCGAACGCTCTTCTTCTCTCGACTTCACCTCTTCTCATCTCTTCAAGTAAGCTTCTTTTCACCTTCTACTTGTGAATTCCCTGTATGGGTAGCCATTTTTTTTTTTTTTTGAGAGTGTTGCAGTTCTTGAAACATATTGCTCTTTTTTAATCAAAACCACTGGACATATTGTAAATTTTTTTTGTTGAATTCCCACAAATGGGTTCATCTTATTTGTATGTTCTGTTCAATTTTGCGTGAAATCTGCAACAAATTTTATTTTATTTTTTTCAAAATCTTGGCTTCAAGTTTGAACTTTGCCAGGGAATATCTTGTTTCAAAAAAAAAAAAAAAAAAGTGGATTTAGTCTTTTTGGGTTGAGAAATTGATACCCTTTTGAAGCTTACTACCTTTTAATCCTAACAGATAAAGAAGTGAAATGTTTTCGAAGAGGTATGCGGAGCTTATCCATGGGTAAAGCAATCGATGATAGAACATGGATAAGAAGAGAAACTGGTTGCAGCTCAAGAAGCTCTACCATTATTACATCAGTGGTCTATAAATCTTCCCTCTTCCAATTGCATTGTGTTTTTGTTCTGTTTTCATTGGTAGTCTCACATCCTCAACAAACAGTGGAACTAATTAATATGTGGGATTCAAGGAAGTAACATAAATATTTTCTCTGGGGACATTGCTTTACTTTTTCAAGTTTTTGAAATCTTTTTGCATGATTGGCAGTTTGGAAGAAAGGTGCAAAAAATAGAAACAGTGATCCCTGACCCGGATTATCGGTTACCAATTGCCTTCTTAGGTGAGTATTGCACCCACTGTTTGTTGTCTTCTTTCAAGTCGAGCACATGTATAGATGTTTTAAAACAGTATTACCTTTGCTTATTCACTTCATCTGGAATCATCTCACACATTTAAAAAAAAAATTGATGTTTTTGAGTAACCGGATATTGTAACTTTGCTCAAAGGATACTCACCCACACAAGGCAATAAAGACAAAAGAATTGAGGGATACTAATTGAATTCATCGCTTTTTATACATGATGTTTCTTTAAGTCAATGAACTTGGTTTAGGGAGTTTGGGTATTTGTCCCTAAATCTAGTTAGAGGTTGGAATTCTTGTGATATATATCACATTATTCAGGCCTCAAATTAGATTAAGAGACAAAACAAGTACACCCTTAGTCATGTCCATTGTTTTACCAATTTTTGGTCAGGTCTACCTATATTCTTAACTTCAAATTGTATACTATATCTTACCTAGATTCGATAGATCTTGTTGCATGATGAGTTATCGTCGCACTTGCCTAACAAATTGATAGCTCATATTGTATTTGATTGGTGTTAACTGGAACAGGCTTAGCTGGTGGATTAGCATATGCAGATAGTCTAGTTGCTGCTGTGCCAGTTGGTCTGATTGGCTTGCTGCTATTGGTTCAGGTAACAGTATGAGGATTTGTTATAACATATTATCATTCTTGAAACCTTATAAATCAGTTCTCAAAAGCTTATTCCCGATGGTATCTGTGGCCATGGGTAATGGAACTTTGCCATACTTCACTACGCATTCGTTAAGTGGCTCCTCATTAAACTCTGTCCTTGCAGTATCAAACATTTTTTAATTGGGCTTTCAAATACCCTTATTCAGCTTTTATGAAAGAACATGGTTTTAGATAGAATAACTTATTTATTGGTTCTTTTCTATAGCCAATGTAACGATTAAGTTTCTTTTGACCTGCTCAGTATTGTAGATGTGCATATGCATAGTAGTATTTTGGAGAATGTCATACGCACATGTAATATTTTGATGGAGAGTCATAGGTATGGATGATATCATTTGTTTGAATAGCTTAGTGCTAATTAAAGGCACACATGAATCGCAAGGCATAATTTGGGGATTTTTTTTTTTTGTTCCAGCTGCTTAATTTCTAAGGTACTTTATCAACTACCATTCGAATGAAAAACTTGGAACGCTAAATTGTTGTCAAATTAGAAAGATACTGTGAAAGAAGACACCCTCTCCCCTCCCCGAAAAAAAAGAGAGAGCCTAGTTTGAGGTTGTCTTCAAGGAACAAGAGTCTAAAATTAAATGAGGTTTAAGAGTGAAGGATTGGTGTAGAAAGCCCCTAAATCTGATATTTCGTTGTTGTTCGAGTGTGTGTGTTGGACTGAATCCAATTTGGGTTAAGATTCTTGCAAGTAGACCATTTTCTAGTTACATCTTACATGACCATTTTACCTGGTCTTTCTCATTCTATTTCTCTGACTATTAAGACCACATCTAATCAATCCCTCAAAAGAGAGCCCAGTGTTGCCTTTCATTTTAGAGGACTCATTTGATGGCTTGACAAGGGCTGTCTCGCATTTGAGAGTCCATTCCATCCCACGTAAAATCTTCAGGAAATCCAATCTCATCTAGAGAAAACATAACATCCCAAATGATTCAGACCAAAACAAACAAAAACAAATACAAAATTCTGTAACTAAAAGCTGTTGAAATTTATTTTCATAAAGAAAGAAACCAGATCAGGTCAGAACCACATCAACTACCAATTCCACCCCAAGCCCAAGCCCCTTAGGAGCTGGTGAACTTGGTCACAGCTTTGGTTCCCTCAGAAACCGCATGCTTGGCTAATTCACCAGGCAGAATAAGACGCACAGCAGTTTGAATCTCCCGGGAAGTAATGGTAGGCTTCTTGTTATAACGAGCAAGTCTTGAAGCCTCCTGCGCCAGTTTCTCAAAGATATCGTTAATGAAACTGTTCATTATCCCCATTGCTTTGCTGGAGATACCAATGTCCGGGTGGACCTGTTTCAGAACCTTGAAAATATAAATCTTGTACGTCTCCACAACCTTCTTTGATTTCCTTTTCTTCTTCTCCACTGAAGCCAAGCCTCCTTCCTTTGAGAGATTGGGGGCTTTATCGGGCACCGAATTCTTCTCTGCGACCAGTTTCTTCTCTGCAATTGGCTTCTTTCCTGCTTTGAGCGGCGCCATTGTTTTGTTGAAGAAGAAGAAGGTCTGATGAGAGAATGAGAATGAGTGTGATTGTTGAAACTGATTTGGTGGTTATTTATAGGAGAGTTTTGGGCAGTTTAAAGATGTGGGGTGTGTTTTGATTGATTGGATTCAAGGGGTCGGATTGCTGACGTGGAATTGGCAAAATGTGATTTGAGGCTGTTGGATCTGTTCTTGTGAATTGAGATCATTCGATTTGTGCTTTTACGGAAGTTTCTAGAGACACGAAAAAAGTATTTCATGTCACTTACCTTATGTGCTAAACCATTTTTATTTTTCTATATTTTCTGGTTAAAATTCATTTTATGTCACACGGAAAGAACGACGTGAAGGTCAAAATAGGAAAATGGTAAGTAAAACTGAAAGTTTTCGTTCACAGCGATTGTAACTGGTTGGATAATAACGGTTCAGATTGGTAGTGCGGCATACATGAAAGTCATGCAGAAACCGTTGGATTAGTGTTTTGGTGGAATTGATATGGAAAATGAGATTGGATGGTTGATTTACTTTTGCGGATGTGCCCTTGGTGTGCATTTGTTACAAGTTGTATGTACATTAAGGGAATTACAAATTCTATGTTTATTATGAAGTTAGTATATTACTATTTGTGTACAAGGTACTAGCTGAACGCTTTTCTCATACATGAACACCTGCAAATAATTCACTCTCGGGACATGTTCTTGTGACCTACTGAAAACATTCCTAGCAAGTTCGTACAGGATGCCATTACTGCGTTTACATGTAAAGGAAATCCTCATCTAAGTCATCCACAATACTACATAGTGATTCAGTCATAGACTGTGGTACTTGGTCTGACTCTCTAACTATGGAATATTATCTTCTGATGATGAAATGCAATGTTGAAAGAAATTCAAAATCACATGTGCTTCCATCTTTTACTTCTTTACGAGGCAACTGAAGTGGTGTATTTGCCTGTTTGAACTTGATGCTTTATGAATGGAGAGAATTGTGTAGTCATAAATTTGAAGTAAATACTGTGTTAAGCTTTGTGATGCATATTTCATTCCCTGATATAATACGATTACTTGCATTGTGGCTTTGCTAGCATTGTTAGTTCTCGGTAGCTAAAAGCTCGGATTTCTGATACATACTTTTTATCTTGATGCTATTACTTTTATGTTACCTAATTATTAACATACACTGGCATTGTATTTAGTAAGGAGGGAGATTTATATTCTGTGATATTCATATCTCCAAACAAAGTATTATCATGGTTGTTTCTTTATTTGTTGACGCGTGCCAATTTTATGCCTCATTTTATAGATAAAGTTAAGCATTTTTGCTTTTTCTTTTTGAATCTACTGACTTTTTTATCTCATGGTTACAGACAACAAGAGTCAGGTTTGTGTTTGACAAAGATGCCCTGGTTAGTCCTCTAGCCTCTCGAAAATAAGACCAGTGCTTACAAGTATTTAGAAGAAAGTAGATCAAAGTTGAAAGCATACTATGTGTAGATAAGCATATCTTACTGTGCTATATAGCTGTTGATGAAATTGAGAATATTGATGTTTATGAGATGAACTGCCTTTACAGTTAGAAGATCCTGGTTCCTTGACTTACTGAAATGCATATCATTTTTTATTCTCATCAATTAATTGGTTAAGGGTTTATTTTGCGTGAAATTTTTCCAGATCCTATTTGATGATTTTACTTGTGAGCAGTCATATTTAGGGAAATGCCTAGTGGATATCCTTTTTTCTACAAATTAAGCTACCTGGTACCCACTATTTGTTAGGGTTTGGTAGCCTATGAAATTGAAATAGGAGTGTGGATGTCTAGGAAGGGAGGAAGGCAGCGACTCCTGAAGGTCTAAGAAGGATCCCACTAAGCGTGCCGAACTGAATCAAAGAGGAAAATATGCTCAAGGGAGGAGTGTAGAGTGGGGGACAAAGAAGAATGACAGAATGCCAGCGTCCCACAAACGGAAGAATTGAGAAGTGACAATTCTTCAGTTACTTTCCATTGGCATCACCTTTTACTACTTGCAGTAAGATGTGATATTTTAGTAAGATCCTTTCTTCTCATAGGATAACCCATGTGTCTCAGGTTGACTTGTGATGTGTTACATAGGCAGACATGGGACCATTCAATCGTAATATACGCCAGTAGTTAGATTGGTCTACTTGATGCATGTGACTATCATGTTAACACCGTGATAGTGAGTGTATCAGATTGTAGACCACATTATGAATCCCCAGTCTCTTAAATGTTTCTACTGAATGACGTCGTGCATCCAAGTGCCCTAACAAGAGTATGCATCTAACTGTGTTGTAGTAAAGATAGGCCCTCTTAGCAAATTTTTTTTTTCAATGATTTGGTGCGATACTGCACCACCCACTTTTTTTTATAAATTAAGTAATTTGAAGATTGTTGGCCTCATATATTACTATTTTTGTTGATATGTCAGAGTAGGATGTAGTATGCTAATCTTTTGTAGGGTATATTATGGAATATTAAATTCGTGAACCAATAACATGAACTGCTCATGCATACAACTGATTCGCATATAGTATATCCAACAGTGATAAATCATTAGGATGAACTTTTGGACTTTTGTTGCCTCTATAACAGGTTAAGATTGGTATGGACCATGAACTTTGAAACTCTTGAGAATTTATACAAAATTTAGGCCTTATCATTAGGTCCATAACATTTCAGAAAGTTTTGATTTTGGTTAAAAATACTTTGCATATTGCTCCTCACTGAGATGTTAATTGGAATGGGTCACGACAAACTTCTTCAAAGGAACATTGTTGATTCTCTTTTTTATACAAATTTCCTCCTGTACCAGAAGAACATACATGATACATACATACCTGATGAGGTTGATCTGTCAAGACTTCAGTCATTTTCACAGAGATCTGGGCTTTTATATTATAATCTATCAATTATTTCATGTTTTTGTCTTTGCCGCTTATGCTTTGGCGCATTTAGGAGGTAAAAGTAGGAGAGGAACTGCAGGAGTCTGGTGAAAATGTGTTTGTTGGTGGCAAAAACCGTTGGAAGTGAGTATTCTTTACATTCACAATAAAGGTTACTTGGAAAACAAAACTAGTCCGATTATCTATGCATGTTTTTCTTTACAGATATTCATCATTTGTGAATTGGGAGCTCTGGTGGCCAAATTTCCCGATTTTGGTGTATTTCAAGGAGACACAAACAAAGCCAGAAGGACAAATCCATTTCTTTCCTGTAATATTCGTAAGTACCAAGAAGCAGAACTTAACATTAGATATTTTTCATATGTGCAGATAACAAGTCTGTTATTTTTCTTCCCATTTTTTTTTTTTTAATTTGTTATATATCAGAACGGGAGGCAACTTTATGATGTAATGGTGGAAAGAGCTGGACCTTCAAAGACAAGTGGCCCCAAGTAATTGTAAGTGTTCGTTTTGGTGGTGCTATTTTTCCTGAAAGCATACATTCGAAGACTCCAAGGTACTCTTATTTTAGCTTTACCATAGCTGTTGTGTATTCAATTTTTTCTCAAGAGTGTGATCAAGAGAGGAAAGTTCAAGTTGAGTTTTTGATTGATTGTCATACCCGTAGCTTAACATTTAGATGGGTGATGGGGATACTTGACAAGTTACATTTGCATGTAATCAAGCATAAACACAACTACTATCCAAAAAATTAGTGCTGTAAAAGTGCATGCCGTTCCATCACCTGCATTTATGTGGCTGTCTTTTCCATTCGCAGGTAAATGGGAGGTTGGAGCAAGTCCTATGAGCATGAGTGGTGTTTCTTTTGTTCTGCAGAATGCTTCTTACCCCTAGTCCCCCCTTCACCATCCTCATTGTTGGAGAATTAAGTCACTGCGATTTTTGGAATGACTAAATGGTTAGTGTGTTAAAAGTGATTCCTGCTGGTTCTTCTGGTGGAAAGAAAGATTTTACATCAATCTGAGCTTTAATTCATGATTTTTTATTCGACCATTAGCTTATTGTTTTAGAGTTTGCGGATCATAGTAAAGATTTTTTCATTTTGACGTACGCATAATATTTTACCTTGAGGAGTTACTTTTATGGCACTTTCTGTTTGGTTTCTTTTTATCTCAAGCCTCGATAGAATCTGTGCCTCTGTTGTTGTTGTTTATTTTGGTCATAGTTGAGCAGGTGATTTAGTTGATGTTTCCCTAAAAAACATATTCTTTTCATGCTACAATTAATACAGAAAGTCAGATCCTACTCTACAAACATGATAAAAGCTTTATTTGCAAATAAAATTCAGATACAATGCCTCTCGGAGTTCGGCTTACAAAACAACTTACAACATATACCAAACAATAGAAAGAAAGAAAAAAATTATATATATATAGGGCTTGTCTTGTTAGCGAGGAAATGGGTGCAACCCTCCACTTCCCTCAAGATGCATGAAAGCATACATCTCAAGAGGATGGAGGGTTGCACCCCTCCCTCGCTGGTTTCCTCGCCAATTAGAATTATTGATATATATATATATATACATCATAATGTCATACATTCTTACAAAATTGCATCTAAGATACACGCTCACTCACTGAATCTTCGTCCTGGAAGGCACAACAATCAATAAGCCCAGATTGAGCTAAAGTTAAATTGATTTAATCGACATAAGAAAATGTTGAATTTGATTTAATCGACACTAGAGTCGCGTAATCGAATCTCAACTTATCTAATCTCATTTGATGATATGCAGTGACAGAGCTAAGATTTTTGTTGAAGAGAGTGGATTGATGAGCCATAGTCATCTTGGATATACAAAAATAAAGTTTTATAATTTGGCCACATCCACTTCCATGACATGAATACCGAAATATCTCTGTCCCACCTTCCCCCCTCCCCTCCCCCTCCCCTTCCCTTCCCCCTCCCCAATTAGAATAAACAAAATATTCCAACTAGCCTCGATGCATTTTCATATCAGCAACAAGCTTTAAATCTACTCATCAACCCAAGTATGCTATTACTATCAAAATCTCAAATCAAGGGCAAAATAGAAAAAAATTACAACATGATGATACATAAAAACGGTCATATCCATGAGCCATACACGTGTTATGATGATCTCGAGGAATTACAAGCCCTAGCGTAAGCCCAACACTGATCCATAAAAACGGTCACCCACAGTTCTCCTCTCCAAGCGACGTCCCTTTTCCTTTCTCAGCGAAGGCGGAGGCGAATGTCGACCCTCTCGTTTTCAGTCTCCTTCCTTCTCTCTCAGCGAAGGCGGAGGCGGAGGTCGTCCCTTTTTCTCTCTCTCACAACGAAGGCCTCATAGCGAAGGCGGGGGTCCGACCGCCTCCTTCTCCCCTCCCTTCCCCCCCCGCCTTTCCTTAGCTGCAAGATCTCAGATCTTTGATCAAAGATATGATACTCTTGAGATCAATTTTTTTTTTTTTTTTGTAATTTTTGTATGGAATTTTAGATCTAAATTATTTAGGTCTGTAATATTTTTTTTTTGTAATTCTTTAGATAGAATTTCATATATGAGATTCTTCAGATCGATTTTTTTTTTTTTTGTAATTTTTGTATGTAATTTCTGAATTTTAGATATGTAATTTTAGATCTGATCTGAATTTTAGATTTAAATTTCTTAATTCTTTAGATCTGTAAATTTTTTTTTGGTAATTCTTCAGATAGAATTTCTGAATTTTGTGTTACTGATCTAATGTATGTTAAAATAACTAAACTAGGGGTGGAGATCCGATAATCCAGTAATAAAACCGCAAACAGTAAATGGATTGGCGGGGCGGGGCGGATACGAATTTTAATTAAAATTGTAAACGGATTGGCGGGGCGGATATGGAGATCTGTTATTTCTGACGGATCGGGGATGAATTTGCTCAAATTCGCCCCGTTGTCATCCCTAGAGTTAAGCCCCCACTAATTCTCATTGGACTAAGGGAGGTTGCGCGGCTAACGCTGAGCTCGGTGCCAGGACAGAGAGACTCAACCCTGGGAACCCCTTCCGCAGAGAGGCACACGATCTAGACGTACTATACCGCCTCTCCGTCCCACTATTTGTGGACTGAATCATTAATGAGGCCCTCCCGAGGAAGTTCACTCCCCTGAAATTTGACTCCTACGATGGAACCACCGATCCTTTCAACCATCTGCACCATTACCAAAACGTAATGGCCCTTAAAGAAGGATCCGAGTCCATTATGTGCAGAACCTTTCCCACCAGTCTGAAAAGCTCAGCACTGACGTGGTTCCACAGCCTTTTGCCGAAGTTGATCGACTCCTTCAAAATGCTGACAAAGGAATTCCTGACAATTCGTCAGAAGCTAGTGTTTCCAAAAAGGCCCACACTACATACTCTTCCTAAAGCAGAGGTCCGACTAGACACTCCGAGAGTATGTCATGCGCTTTTACAACGAGTTGACCCTCGTCGACGGGTGCAACGACGATACAGTTGTGACGACCTTCACTAAGAATCTCAAAGAGGGTAAGCTTTACAATGACCTCACCCTGGAGTCCCCTCTGGACATGACATAGCTCCTCAAGAACGTCCGGAGACACATCACCCTGGAGGAGTCGAGGACCGTTAAAAGATAAATCGAATGTGAGAAGAAGTCATCCGCTCCTAGGGACAAGAAGGAGGGAAAGAGATGCGAGGATGAGGAACGAATCAAAAGGAAGCGTAGTGACAACAGGCCAGAGAAATCATCCAACTACATTGGATCTAGAGCTATGACACCCCTAAATGCTAACCTGTCAGACGTATTGAACTCCATGAAAAGCTGGGAGGAACTGAAGTGGCCCCCGAAGACATGCGAAGACCCTTCTAAACGTGACAACGTCAAATACTGCGCGTCCCACAAGGAGGGTGCCCACGACACCAATGACTGCAAGAGTCTGAAGTATGAGGTCGAGTACTGAATCCGCAGAGGCAAACAGAAAGAATTTCTTAACTCTGAAAAGTGACCAAAGCAAACCAGGGACAAGGGGAGTCAGTTAAAGAAATAATGAAGGAGACTTCAGGGATAATATACGTCCTTCATGGAGTCACACCGAATGAATACCAGTCATACAGGTCCTGCAAGCGGAATCTACTGGATATGCAGACACAACCCGTGGATGAGGACATACACATCTGCCACTCAAGGATTCATAGCCACATTCCCACCTTGACCTTCACGGATAAAGACCTCAAAGGAGTTCGGGTGTCACATAATGACGCCCTAGTCATCTCGGTCTCCATAGCAAGGTGGGAGGTGAAGAGAGCTCTAGTGGACACAAGAAGTTCGCTCAACGTTCTGTTCTACAATGCGTTCCGTAGCATGGACCTCAACGAAGAAAACCTGAGGTCTTCGGAACACCCGCTGATTGGATTCAGTGGGAAGAAATGTTTCCCCATTGAAAAGATAAGGTTAGCTATGGTGGCAGGAGAACCGCAGATGAGGAAGGTCTTGTTTCTGGACTTCATGGTGGTAGACGCACCATCATCCTAGGAAGATCATGGCTCCACCAGATGGAAGCAGTGATCTTCACCCTTCACTAGTGTGTTAAGTATACTGCTAACCACTCCGAATGAACAATACGTGGAGATTAACATACGACATGAGGCTGCCATTACGCCGCAATGAAACAAATAAAATACTCCCAAATTAAGCTATATCCGGCAGAGCAGCCTGACCCCAGTGTCGGCTCAAACTATGACAGAGACATCACTATCAAGCGGTACAGAAGCAATAAGTTTTTTCGCCTCGCGAGACAAAAGGCCATGGTGAGAGGGAACAATCCCTCCGACATTCTGTCGGAGCATAGATCCGCCCCTTTACAAGGTTTACTCTTCAGTAACCTATGTAACGTCTCGACAGGCTGCTAAATGATCCGCGAAAGCAACCCGAATTCACTTCAAAGCCATGATCAATTTATCTTCATCGATAGTTAGTTTGCTTTAAGTCATTTGTTTCCCTTTCCATGGTGAATATTGAGTTTTTGTTCTTAAAAGGCATGTAATTTGCAATCATTTAAGAAATAAAGGAAGAATTACAAAACAAACTCTGATCATCGAAAAGACGTAACAACAAGCACCTTGAGGCAGATGCAAAAGACTATATACTACAAGCATTTGAGTACAATGCGACATGATGTAAAAGCCTCGTTTAGACAACTCTACTACGATAAGCATCCGAAGGAAATTTGCAGACCCTCCGAAGCGAGCAATCTGCAAATGACAGCAAAGAATGAAATTCGCTCAACCCTTTTCCAAGATAAAGACGAGGTGTAAGAGGAGATTGAAAGGACAGAACAGTCAGATTGCTCTGTCAAATCACTCCAGGAAAGTGCTCATACTACAACGTTATATATGTCACAATGGGCTGCTAATTTCCTCGAGAGACATCTCATCCCCCTTCCAACTTCCTCAAACAGTTTGGAAGAAGCATACAAGGATGGCCACAAGCAGTGATGCAACGATACCACTCTCGGAAACATCGCACATTGACCAACACTTCGATCAGCCATTGGTTAGCATCGAAAGCCAAGCACACGAAGGCACAAGTGGTACGGTGTAACACCAAAGCATCTCCCTTGGTAAGAAATCCGTACTACTTATCTGCGATGTGAGAATAAATTATGAGACCTCTGCAGATCAACAACGTGCCCACCCATAACAGGTGACCATGCATAACAACAATTATCACTGTGCCTGATCAGTGCAAATGTCAGAACATTCAAAGATTCCAGAGACAGAGATCCACCTTCAGCCTTTGGAAAATTCAAATCATTTTCATTCGGAGACTCCAGAGACGGATATCCACTACCAGCCTTTGGAAAGCCCAAAACATTTTCTTCAGCCTTTGGAAAATCCAAAGCGTTTTCTCTAAGCAAGAACATTACAGGAGATAAGCTATGCGAAAGATAATACCTGCAACGATTGGAAAACGTCATTATATAGAAATGACAGTTCACCAAGCGGACACTCCAGTATTAACTGCCAAGCATTAGATACATATGGGAAACGATGAGGCAACGGTTCCTGAGGAAACTGTGCTCACCACGTCAATCAAATTGATGACGTCGAACACAACCCCATCAATTGAGGGGATAGCCGATACTCAACCGACACACAGTCTACGCCGTACACGTGTTATCGCGTGATCTACACCGTACACATAGCGCATCGTGCAAGAAACCCTAGCCCTTCCTTTGTGGGCCCATGGGCGCAACCTATTATTCAAACAATATTATGTCACATGTTTGGCACGAGCACGAGAAATCCTATTCAACTCCGACATACAGATCATACCTACAGATCACCAGCTGATTTAAGATAACTTCGTCCACACCATGCACTATGCTAATGGATCAGGTTTGCACGCCCCCTAGCAAGCATAACCTCTTTTCAAGCCAGGTAAGCTTAGTCAGCCAAGGTTGATGACAATGGCTTCTGGTTCATCCCGATACCTAGTTCGCTTAGTGTGAGCATCGACGGTTTAGGAAGTAGGAGTCTAATCAACGTTATCACGCTTGGTGACGACGACTTGCCAGAGATCATTGCCCACTTCACAATCAATGATCGATGAACCTAATTAGGTAAGCCTAGCTGGTGATGACTAGCAACGAAAGCTTCTGATCAAAGCCCAGACCTGTAGCCCCTGCTGCGCGGGTGTAAATGATTTGGAAGGTGGGAGCCTAATAAGTCCCAAACTGATTTTGACGGCTCGCCACTAGACCATTGCTTTTTAGTGTGGCCGCCAAATTACCAACCGTGAACGTGTAGCCCCCACTACGTGGGTGTAGATAATCTAGAAGGTGGGAGCCTATTCAGTCGCGACCTGATTCCGACGGCTTACCACGAGACCAGTGCTTTTCAGCGTGGCCACCGAAAACTCCCAAATTTGTAGTTTGATGCACACATGTGCAGTGTTGTACAAATCGGTGAAAATCGCGATTCAAATCGTTGATATGAATCGACTCGGTATGCAAACGGTTTAAATCGTCAAAAAAATCATACTTCACCCAAATCAGAGTGAATCGCCACCGATTCAGTGGTGAAATCGTTACATCGCGGTTGAAGAACAAACATTCGATTTATATGCTTCGCACAAAATGGAGAATACCAACAGAAGAAAAAGAAAACATAAACAAACAGGGAAGAAAAATAACAATAGGAGTCTGAGAAAATAAATCAGAGACATGCCTTCTCAGATCCGCTCCGTCACAACCTCTTTCCCTTGGCTCCGGCTCAGATTCGCTGCTTCTCAAGGCCAATCCCTCAGATCCGCTCATTCTCGAGCTATTTTTGGCTCAGATTGGTTTGAAGAAGTCGTTTCGTCTCGATTGTTGAAGAAGAAAAAGAAGGATCTGTTTAAGAAGTTTCGAGTCGATTGTTGAAGAAGAAGGCGATTTTGTCGATTTTTTCATGTTCCATGTTGAAGAAGAAGGCGATTTTGAGTTTTTTCTCGACTCTCTGCCCCAATTTTATCTCGACTCTGCAATTGTTAATGAATCGATTTTTTGTTTTCGTTATGTATGAAGGTCATAGTCAGGGTCCCCTAAATAATTTTTTTTTATTAATTATTATACTTAAACCCTCAAAGATACATAATATACCAGAGGCATCCTTATTTTACAGAGTGTATTAGTGCATAATCGATCCCCAATTAACTTTTATAACCCAACTTTTCCCAAGTAAAGAAAACCCTACCTTTGCAAACTTCATTTTTCTATGAAAAGTCTCTTCTTTCAATGTTCTTCAATGACTACCACCAACAAGTGATTGTTTCTTTAACTTCTTCCAAAGTCTTCTACTTCATACATTAAGTGTTTTCACCAAACAAATGAAGTTTTTCTTCAACCAAAAGTAAAAAAGTTTACTTTTCATTGTCTTTTGATATTTTTCATTAGATTACTTTACTATTATCACTATGTCAGATGTAGCTTGGGAACATTGTGTCGCTGTGAATAATAATAAACAACATGTTAAGTGTAATTATTGTGGAAAAGAGATGTGGGGATGGGTTTTTTGAATGAAAAATCATCTTGAAAGAACAAACAAGGATACTTCACCATGCTTGAGCAATTCAGATGAGAATTATTTACTATTCAAGAAGATGTGTACTGATAAAGTGGTTGCAAAGATTGCTGAAATGAGGGAAATGAATGCTCCAATGTATGGGGATGATGAAAATGTAGGTGGAAGCAAAGTTGATTATGGAGGTGAAAAAAAAACTACCATGAATGAGATATAAAAACCAACTGATAGGGAAAAATGTTGTGTCAAAATTTCTAGGTTCATTTATGGATGTGATTTGCCATTCAACATTGTAACAATTGTATATTTTAAAGAGATGATTGATGAAATTTGTAAGTTTGGGAGTGGATTAAAACCTCCCACCTACTATGAAATTAGGAACACCTACTTGAAGAAAGAAGTGGAAGAGGTGAATGTGAAGCTTGAAGCCTACAAGAAATATTGGAAGAAATATGGATGCACTATTATGTCCGATGGGTGGACCGATGGTAAAAGTCGAAGCATTACAAATTTTCTTGTTAATAGTCCAAAGGGAACTGTTTTCTTGAAGTCCCTTGATACATCAAGCATATTTCATAATGCTGAAAACTTGTACTTGATGTTGGATGAAGTGGTACAGGAAGTAGGTGAAGAAAATGTAATCCAAGTATGCACGGATAGTGCCTCGGCTTATGTCAAAGCTGGGGAATACCTTATGAAAAATAGGCCACACCTCTTCTGGTCTCCTTGCGCAGCACACTTGATTGATCTTATACTTTTGGGCATTGGTGATTTGCCCATCCCAAGTGAAACCGTTAAAAAAGCCAAGAAAGCAATGGTGTACATTTATAGCCACACGTGGGTATTGAGTCTCATGAGAGAGCACACTAATGGTAGGGAGTTAACAAGGCCAGCTATCACTCGATTTGCCACAACTTACCTCACATTACAAAACATTTTTGATAATAGGGTTGGCTTGAGGAGTATGTTTACTTGCACAACGTGGGAAGAGTCTCATTTTTCAACGAAGCCAGAGGCACTTGAGGTAATGCATATTATACTGGAGGATAAACAATTTTGGCCCGGGGTGAAGCATGGTATTAATTGTGCATCTCCATTGGTTCGTGTTTTGCGTTTAGTTGATGCGGATGATGGACCTCCCATTGACTATATTTATGAAGCTATGGATCAAGCCAAAGAAAAATTGCAAAAAATCTTGGGAACAAAGAGTCGAGATACAAGAAAATATGGAATGCCATTGATGAAAGGTGGAATCTACAACTCCATCGCCCTTTACATGCGGCAACATACTATCTTAATCCTCGTTTCCATTATAGTGACAACTTTCAAGCGGATGAAGAGATCATGGATGGCTATTATGAAACAATTGAGCGTTTGATTCCATCGAGACGATAAATGAATCTCATTGACCAACAACTTGATGTGTTCAGAAGAGGTGCTGGGACATTTGGGAGACAATCTGCCATTGAGGCAAGGACCACAAAACAACCTGGTATGTTTAATGTTTATTTAACTTGAACATTTCCATTGATTACATGTTTATGTCTTTTTATGTTTTAAAATTATGATATTATTATTGTAGCTTATTGGTGGGAAAACTTTGGAAGCCATTGTCCGAAATTTCAGAATGTGGCTAAGAGAATTTTGAGCTTGATTTGTAGTGCTACGGGGTGTGAACGTAATTGGAGCACATTTGATCAAGTGAGCAAAAAATTATTGTTTGTCTATTTCATATTTTAACTAATTAGTTGTCATGTGTGATGTGGATATTTAGTAATTTAACTTTCTAATATATTTTATGCATAGTAGATTCATACAAAGAAGCAAAATCAATTAGAACAAAAGCGATTGAATGCACTTGTATTTGTCAAATACAATCTTGCTCTTGACCAACGCCAACAACATAGGACACAAGGCACAGATCTCATTCTATTGTCAGAGTTAGATAATGGCAATGAATGGATTGTGGAGCAAGAAGATCCGACACTCCCCAATGATACCTCATGGTTGGACATAGTAGATTGTTTCGTTGAGAATGAAGCGGAGCCAAGCCGAAAACGACGTCGTAAGTTAATAATTTATTACTTGTTTGCTTTATTTATTTAAATTTTCTTCCAGTTGTTTACTATAGTTACGACTTTTGAACTTTAATGTGAATATGACCAAGAAATTTAACAAAGTCGACAAAGGGAAAGAACAAAGTCATTGAAGATGAAAAGGAAGAAGGTTGTGACTTGGAAGATGAGATTGATGTCATTGATAATGCAGACATTGCAATTATTGATGCAATTATCGATGAGCATGAAACTACTTCATGAAGGGATCAAAGTTGGAACCAGGGTAAGACTCTAACTTTTAATTTAATAGTTATTATTGCTCTTTATATTTTGCCTTTTGGGAGTCATTTTGTATATGTTTCCACACATTCTTAGGTATATTTTGCGTATAGAATAGAATGTTAGAATGAACAAGAAGTGTTGAAGTCTTATACTTTTTGGCAAGTGAAATCTTTTACTTTTTGGCAAATGAAGTCAATTTTGCTCTACTATATTTTGTTTGTTTTCCTAGAATTTTAAAAAAGACTTAATAAAAGCAATATTCTGCACAAACAACAATCTATTGGAACTGATCAATTCTTTTGTAATTCTTCATCACAAAGCAAAGTTGAACTTGGATTACATTCATTCATCTTCATTCTAACAATTTCTCTTCAATCACAATGGTCATCTCATTCGCACCTGCCACATCTATTGCACACTTTTATACTTGATCAAGCTGAATACACTTCAAGTTTCAGGTAATTTTGAAACCTATAAAGAGTACAAATAATGTAAGTAAAAAGAAATGATATATTCCTAAATGAAGGCATATATATATATATAAATCTTACGATTTACGATTAAATCTAAATCTTAGACGTTACGATTTACGATTCACTAACACTGCACAAGTGTAGATGATTTGGAAGGTGGGAGCCTAGTCAGTCCTGAACTGATTATGATGGCTTGCCACGGGACCACTGCTTTTCAGTCTGATCGCCAAAACCTTCTCTTGAATTCGTAGCCTCCACCGCGTGGGGAGGGTGTAGATGGTTCGAAAGGTGGAAGCATAGTCAGTCATAAACTGATTTCGACGGCTTGCCACGGGACCCACTATTTTTGTAACCTGGTCGTTGAAATTTTACTCCCCGAATCTGTAGTCCACTTCACTCGATCATAAATGATTTGGAAAGTGGGAGTCTCAAGCAGCTCGCCACGCAATTTTCGCTCTCATTCGAAACATGAATCTAGTTGGGCCAGCGTCTTCACGCTCAAATGGATTGACGTTCTAATGTTAACAAAGGCCTCTCGCACCAATACAAAGATCGTACGGCCAGTGCCCAGATAAAAGCTACTTAGGATACCAACCCTATCTTACGATTCCTAACTCAACACGAACGCTCTGACACGTATGCTCGACCATCGCAATTATCTTATAGCAACAGCTACAGCCGATCGGTCAAACAAGCATGGTAAGCCTCAAACAGCTTACCTTGGGGACAAAACACAGCTCGGACGACTCAACCCTCAGCTAAACTATTCGCAACATGCCCACTATCAGACATGACTACACAACAATGACCCTGAGTCATTCACAACACAAAGCGGTCAAGTTTTCTATCGCAGACAAACCAGTCAACGTCCTATTAATTTAACCAGCCTATGCATAGATACAATAAACACAAAACAGATAAAATTGTTTTCATTAATGGTCAAAACGAAAAGGGGTACAAACACACAAAGTTTACTCCTTATCAAGAAAATGTACAAAAACGGAAGAGCTAAGCCTAGTGGAAAAATGAGCGGGAGTTGCGCGCCACGGCCTGGACATCAGGGTTTAAACTGTCTTTCTCGCCGGATGACGCAGAGGTAACAAACAAGTCTACATACAACATCTTCTTATAACAGCTGAGATCCCACTCCGGATGCTCCTCCAGCGCTAGCAGCTCCAGCCGACCATATACAACCCAACAGAACTCACATTTGCTTTGTTCTTGAGGAAGTTATTCCTCTTACACTTCCAGCGCGGTGACCTGAGACTGCTATTCACAGCACTAAGCTCGTGCCACTCCAATTGGAGCTGGTCATCGGCCTTCCTCGCCTCTCGAGCATAAAACTCCACATCAGATTCCAACTATTGCTTCTCAGCAGCCTCTTACGCAACCTCGACTTCTCGGCGGATCCAGCTCAACTCCTACTTAAATTCGTCCCTCTCAGATACCACCTCTACAGACCATGCTCAAGGTCCTCCAAAAGAACCTTATTAGTCTCAACGACCCACGGTTGAGTGATCCAGCCTCCTTTCATCGACCTGCTTATTCAGCTGCTCAATTTCATAGAGTGCATCATAATACAGAGCCTGCATATGCAGAAAGACACGCTCCAAGATGTATACCCTCTCGCGAGCTGCATCGACTTCCGTCCCAGCAACAGCCACGTGGCTCAAATGAGACATACCCAGCATAAGGTACTTCAAACCCTTATCCATACACCCTTCTAGCGTATCCTCATTGTGTTTTAGAGCATGATCCATCAGCCAACAATGACGCCTGCTTATATACTTCCTTGAAAAAACTTTCAATTCCATTGAGACTGATTCTGTCAATTGGGCTTTTTTCTTATACTCGTATCTATAAAAATCGAAAATTAGGTAAGTGTTTCATAAACATATGTATAAATAAAAGGTATCTCGGTTAGCTTTTTCATGCTTACTATAACTAGTTATTTCGGTTTTCTACTGGCGGCTTTAACTATAACTTCAGTTCTAATTATTGGTTTGAACAAGATACGACTTATTTGAAATTGATTAAATGAACAATTCATAGAAATACATGTCCAAAGAACAAGGCTTTTTTCGAATAAGCCAATTCATTTGGGACCCTGCGGATCCATTCTTTTTCCTATTCAAAGATCAGCCCTTTGTCTCTGTGTTTTCACGTCGAGAATTCTTTACAGATCAAGAGATGTCAAAGGGGATTCTTACTTCCCAAAGAGCTCCTTCTACATCTATGAGAAAACGCTGGTTCATCAATACTACGCACGAAAAGCACTTCGAATTGTTGATTCATCGCCAAAGATGGCTTAGAACCAATAGTTCATTATCTAATGGATCTTTCCGTTCTAATACTCCATCCGAGAGTTATCAGTATTTATCAAATCTGTTCCTATCTAACGGAACGCTATTGGATCAAATGACAAAGACATTGTTGAGAAAGAGATGGCTTTTCCCGGATGAAATGAACATGTAATAGGAGAAAGATTTCCCATTCCTTAGCCGGAAAGATATGTGACCATTAAAGAGGGATTAAGTGGAACAGAATTGACCGGGTGGTAGAGTCGTGGAAACACTTGTTTTTTCCATATTGTTCCATGGACCTTTGCTCCATGGAACAATATGCTACTGCTTAAACATGGAAGAATTGAAATGTTAGATCAATAAACGATCGATCTGATCCATGTCATAATATATATAGGGTTCCCAAAATTGTTAATAGAGGATGGATCGCGAAGAATCAAAGAATTACAGAGCCACGTACAAAAAAATAGATTCTGTTAACAAAAAACTTAACATTACTATCACAAAAATTGCAAAACCTTACGGACACCCTAACATCCTTGCAGAATATATAGCCGAACAATTAAAGGATAGAGTTTCATTTCGGAAAGCAATAAAAAAAATCTATTGCCATAACTGAAGAGGCAGATACAAAAGGAATTCAAGTACAAATTGCAGGGCGTATCGACGGAAAAGAAATTGCATGTGTCGAATGTTTTAGAGAAGGTAAGGTTCCCCTACAAACCATTCGAGCTAAAATTAATTATTGTTCCTATACAGTTCGAACTATTTATGGGGCATTGGGCATAGGCTAGACCTGTGAAGTCATATTTACCAAGTCCGGTGCAAACATGCTTATTCGTGCACCCGGATGAAGCTTCCCTGGATCAAGAATCACGCCAGTGCCACCCTTCACGATTGCCACCGTCCTCATGCTCTTTTTCATGGCCTTTCCCTTGTCACTAATAGCCGACCTTTTGGTGCGAGACGACTTGATGGGATCTGGAGGAAGCGAATTATCCAAAGGACCTCCAACACTTCTAGTTGTGGCCTAGAGCAAGACGATGAGCAATTCAGACTACATGAGGCATGGCCAGTGCCGCGACCACTTTCAGGCGAATCAACAACGGGGGCGATAAGATTCTACAACGTCAGGCGAATCTTCATAGGAGTCTTTTATCGGAACGGTCCCACTCGAATCAGCATCAGCAGAAGCTGCCATGGCAATCCACACCAGACGTTCGTTCAAAGCTTCGACATGCGCGTTACTAAGGTTCAACTTGTCTACAACTCCTGCAAACCGCATGTAATCTTTTTCCAAGCTGGAAACATCGGTATCCCCCCCAACAGGCCTATTAGACTCGCGTTCTTCTCTCACTGGAACCGGTCGTGCCAAGGACGACCCAGTTCTAACATGAGACATCTTCCTCACAAAGGAGGCAAGCGTTTTAGATGGTTCCTCCGCATCAGACAACAAAAGCTTTGGCCTCAGTAGCCTTCTTCTTCCTTGAACGAGGCCCCATCTTTCAACTTAATTCGCGATGTTTGGTACAGAGTCGGGAAACGTGCCAGTTATCCCACAGCCTACTACGGATGAAGTTGAAAACTCTTATAAAATTCGTCGCGATCCTTTTCGGCAAGACGCGGAACGTCTCCATGGTGATTTGCACCGCTAAGGTAAGAGGAGTAGTAGGAAATCTTCATGTGAAAGAACACAAACAATGATAAGTTAGCCTGCTGTCAAGCATGTCAAAGTCATGGGGAAAGGGTTAAACTTACGAAGTGGCCTGAACTCTCGCTCGAGCGGATGACCCTTAAATTGAAAATGCTTCGAATCTGCAGGTGCTAAGAAGCAATACTTCTGCCAAAACTTAAAGCCATCATGCAGATTAACGAAGCAAGTCGGCGATGACATTTTATAGACAACATTTCCCTTCAGCCGGGGAGAAGTCAACAACTGAATTACCCGCAGAATCACATTGGCACCGACTTCCTTAGCACTGATCAGAATCATGAGGATGATCCTATATCCATTAGGCCCTAACTGGGCCGGAGGAATCTCTAGGAGATCCAGGAACTCCCAAATCACGTCCAGAACTGGAAAGCGCACTCCAATTTGAAGCATCCTACGGTGCAAGCAAATGAAATCGGCTGGAGGCGATATTGGCGTTTGGTCACCCGCTAGGACATACAATGGAAGGTCCTTAGGGACTCCAAACTTTGTACAAATTTCGGCAATGCCAAGCTCGGACATCAACCAGTTTTCGAAAAACTCCAGACCCTTGGCCAAGATTACATCATTAATAAGGTTTGGTTGGGCCATAAAGAAGATGAATAATCTTTTCTAAACAGATCTATATCATCGAAAACAAAAAAAATAGAAGAGTCAGGTTCTAAACTGCGAATGACCTAAATAAAGGCTGGGTTTTCGCCGAACCAACGCACGTCCAATTAATGCAGTGTTCGACTCAAGCAACAATTCAGACTCAATAGTCATGAGCGGCGCATCCCTTCAAGAGATGACTTAGCAAACCGAAGTGATGACCCACTAATTGGGGGGAATAACTGATGATACATAAAAATGGTCACATCCCTGAGCCATACACGTGTCATGATGATCTCGAGGAATTATAGGCCACAGTATCAGCCCAGCACTGATTCGGCTCAAGCGGTTCTAAGCCCGCTCAATTCAGTCCACCAGGCGAACCCGAATTATCACAACATGCTAGGCCTACACGTCTCGTAGCTATCATCAATACTCATAAGTCCTACTAAGGCAAGTATCTCGAGGATCAGCTTCGAACGGGCAACTAATATAGTTGCTCTCTGCTTCCAACTAGGAAGCAAATGCCAGAGTACATTCTACACTGGGAATCTTCCTTCTACGGATTGCTCTCGCATTGGAAACTATCTCCCGCGTATCTAGGAACACAAAGCTAACATGGAACTCCCCTCCTACACACAACTTCTAATTAGAAAAGGATATCCACGAAGATCTCCTTCCTAAACTATGCCTACGAAGGCTTGGTAGAACCAGGACTTCTTGCACTATAAATAAGACACGAGGTTGGTAAGCTAAGGTACGCTACAAATTCTTTATTACTACACCTTCTTCAGATCCATGTCTAACTTTAGCATCGAAATGCCATCGATGTGGCTCACATGCGTTATTTGTACAGGTCAGCATGAACTGGGTCAAAGCAGGGAGCGAAAAATGACTGCATCACAACCTATATCAAGAAAAAAACTAGTAAACAAGAAGCCTAAATGCCCACAAAATAGGGCAGAAAACACTAGTACACAAGAAACTCTGAGAGAATTTCTACAAAATCATCATAACCCTACAAAAATACTGAAGACCACCACAAATTCTCAGATAGTGCAAAACTTCAAACAACTAATCTGGATTAAGTAATACCCATTCAAGCCATTAAAAAAATCTCACTTTTGTGAAACAAAAAATGAAAACACCTAATTAGAATAAAAAAATGGTCAAAATATGAGAATGGGAATGAAGTTAGTAGTGCAGACAAGGAAGTAATAGAGAGCGACAACATGATGAGATGAAGAAATACCTCGTAGAACAAAAAGATCTATTTGAAAAAGAAGATACTTCAGTGGGTCAAAATACTATTGAGAACGAATGTGTGGTAATCACTACCCAATCTCCAAAGGGAGACACACTTCGAAGATCTTCTCGAATCAAGAAAGCAAACCCATAAATACAAGGTATAAATATAAGTTAGATGAAGATGAAGATCAACATCAGCTGCTGGAATCTCTCGAGAATTAGTTTATTCCTAGTTTTTAATTGTTTTACTTTTCGAGTCTGTATGCTTCAAGAACATCATTCCGACCTTTTCTATCTATTAGGGAAAGGGATGAAGAACCTTCCTCACAAGATGATTAAGCAATTGATTGATGCCTACCAAGATCGTGAACTTAAGCTTGGTGAGTTTAACCCTTAGCTTAAAGCTCATTGATCATTCTCTTAGCTTGATTGAAAAGTTTAATGAATTTTTTCGTCTTTGTGATGGTGTAATGAATGATGAAGGGATAAGTGTGTGGTGTAAATTTGATGTACCTTTATGCTTTTGATTTAATGATAAGGTTTGAGGCCCTCAAAATCTCAACTTGTCTTTAAAAAAAATAAAAATTGAAAGATGAAATTGAATTAATAAACTGAAATTCAATTAATAAATCGAAATCGTTTTCTTCTGTAATCTCAATGAAAGACTAAAACCTCTTAAAGAAAGAGTAATCGTAGCCTCTCAATCTACGAACCAAATTGTCGATTGACACCGAATCCATGCGAAATCACGAACACAGATATGGCACCTTTCGAATCACGAACAAATGAAAAGAGTCTCGCATCCCAGCTAATGCTTTCCGTAAAGCTTTGCAACCAACAAAATTCAAAGAAACTGAAATCAATTTCTTTTGTAATATCCATTAACAAATAAAACCTCTTCAAGAAAGAGGAATTGAAGCCTTTCAATCTACGAACCAAATTATCGGTTGACACCAAATCCACACGAAATCACAAACACGGAGATGACACTTCTCGAATCACAAACTAATTAATGAGTCTCAAAATCCAGCTAATGCTCTTTGTAAAGCTTTGCAATCAAACGAAATTATCGATCGACACCAAATCCATGCCAAATCATGAACACTTCTCGAATCACGAATGAACGAAGAAGATTTTGCATTGCAACTAATGCTCTATATAAAGCTCTGAAACCAAACATAATTCAATCAAGAAACTGAAGTCGATTTATTCTATAATAACCATGAACGAATAAAATCATTTTTCTTTATTGAAGCCTCTCAACGAACCAAAATATTGATCGACGCCAAAACCCATGCCAAATCACGAACACCTCTTGAATCACGAACGAACGAAGAAAATCTAACATCACAGCTAACGCTCTCTATAAAGTTCTAGAACCAAATGAAATTTAATCAAGAAGCCGAAGTCGATTTATTCTATAATATCCATGAACGAATGAATAACATATTTTTCTTGACTAAAGCCTCTTAATCTACAAACCAAGGTATCAATCGACACTAGATCCATGCGAAATCGTGAACATGGCGATGAGGGCACCTCTCAGATCACGAATGAATGAAGAAAGTCTCGCATCACAACTAATGCTCTCTGTAAAGCTCTATAACCAAATGAAATTCAATCAAGAAATTGAAATAGATTTCTTCTGTAATCTCTATGAACAAATAAAACCCCTTCAAGAAAGAGGAATCGAAGCCTCTTAATACACAAACCAAAGTATCAGTCGACACCAAATCCATACGAAATCACAAACACGGAGATAATGACACCTCTCTCGAATCATGAACGAAAGAATAAGATTTCGCATCGCAACTAATGCTCTCTGTAAAGATCTGCAACCAAACGAAATCAATAAAAAAAACTGAAATCTATTTATTTTGCAATTTCCATGAACGAATAAAACTTCTTCTAGAAAAGGAATCAAAACCTTTCAATCCACGAACCAAAGTATCGATTGATAATAAGCCCACGCAAAATCATGAACACGGGGATGATGACTCCTCTTGAATCAAGAACGAACAAAGAAAATCTCACATTGCAACTAATGATCTATGTAAAGCACTACAACTAAATGAAATTCAATCAAGAAATCAAAATTTTGAATGAATAAAACCTCTTTAAAAAAGATGAATCGAAGCCTTTCAATCTATGAATTAAAGTATCGATCGACACCAAATCCACACAAAATCATAAACACGGAGATGATGACACCTCTCGAATCATGATGAACAAAGAAAGTCTCGCATCACAACTAATGCTTTCTGTAAAGCTCATCGGCCGAACGAAGTTCAATCAAGAAACCAAAATCAATTTCTTCTCTAATTTCCATGAATGAATAAAAACTATTCAATTAAGAGGAATCAAAGCGTCCCAATCAACGCACCAAAGTATCAATCAACACCAAATTCACACTCGAGTCATGAACGGAGATGAGAACACGTCTACAACCAGAATAAAAATAAGAGATTCTATTTGGAAACTGAATTGTAATGACTAGAATGAAATAGATGAGAGGGTCGAGAATCCAAATTGGAAATGGTGGAAATCAAGAAATTATATGAGAGATTGAATGAGTTACCTTGGAAGACTCTCGAAAAAAGTAGTTATGATATAATAAAGTCAAATGAGTTTTTGGAGACACAAGAAAACAATCTCCGATTCAAATTGGGGAAATGGGAGAGTTGAGAGGTTTTATATAGGTGAGTTACTCAACTACGGTGAAAGGGGGCAAAAGCAACACTAAAGCTTTCCTTTGGCGGGGAGACTTGAAAAGATTTTGCACCCATGAAAAAACTATGTACCACCATCATGCGAATAAAAGGCACAAACCTTTATTAACATATGGACACCTCTACATCACACTCATGAAACACTCCTCACATCCACTAAGACTTGAGAAGATTTTGCACCCATGAAAAAACTATGAGACTTGAGAAGATTTTATACCCATGAAAAAACTATGTACCACCTCCTTGCGAATAAATAGCACAAACCCTTCTCAAGATATGGACATCTCTACATCACACACATGAAACATTCCTCACATCCGTTTGCTTGATTTTGATACTTTTTAGGTCCCTTGGCCCGAATTTGAGCTTTCGTTGTACTTTAAAATATTGTTTTGTGTGATTTGGAATGAGCATGGTTTACAAACATGAAGATGAACGATAAAATAGAAGTCCTCCGTATAATGCCACAGAAAATAATGCAGTTTCTGACGATTATAGTATCTCATGTGATAACCGACTGACATATTAATTTGGATCTTCCTTGAGCCACCACACATAATAATAATAATAATAATAATAATAATAATAATAATAATAATAATAATAATAATAATAATAATAATAATAATAATAATAATAATAATAAAATTATTAATAATCAATTTATAGTATGTACTATATTGGAAGGTCGACCAAGTGTAAACCAAAGGCCCATTAAAACAGTCACACACATGTATAAAGCATAAAACTTCCAAATAACTCAACACTTTTCTCGTAAATCGGATGATAAATAATTGGCCCGCTTATAATATTTGGCAAAAGCTTCATTTTAAATATTACTTTCCACAAGTAACCAATAAGATATTTCAGATTTTTTTTATTATTAGAATGTAAAATTTGCATGAAACAAACAGTATCAAAATGAAGATAAATTATCCCCAAAAATGGTAGCTCGATATGAACAACAAGATCTTATTGAACTCTGGGGAATGTTGTTATGGGATATTCTTACCATTTACTAAAATATTTACATTTGCAAAGCACTACCATGATACCAAGCAGAGCCTGAATCCTAACTAACTATGCTAATTGTACCAACTTCTTTTCAATGTTTAAATTGAACACACATCACATTCAAGTTCCTTTAGAGTGTCCTTTTGTTTGTAAAAAATATTGAAATTATTGAACATTTTTTTTAAAATGTGAAATCTCTTCCCATGTTTGGTTTGTTCGCAATTACTTATTAACTGGAAATTAGTCCCTCATACTACTGGCATAGCTTTATTTAACTATTTATGGCATTTAGATTAGGTTGCTAGCCCTGCAAAAGGCGAGTTCACGAATATTGTAGCTGCTATAATGGATATTGTCTGACAGGAGCGAAACAATAGTTTGTTTAGACATGCACATATTAATGTACAATGCATGATTAATTGCTATAAACGAGCTCTGAGGGACTGGTCCAAAGCCTTTCTCCTAGCAGGTAGCAACACCAAACACAAGCAAATGAATGCAGACAAGAGTAGTTTAGCAGACACACAACACAACATCCGCAGACCAATGCTTTGATTATAGTTTGATGCAAGTTTTGATATTGACTCGCTTAAGGTAAATATGGAACAATTTCTCTTCATGGTGATGGCAATCTTTTGGACACAATGGATGGAGATAAAGGTGCGACCTAGTTTTGATGCAGAGTTATTGTAGCAGTGAAAACAATTTGTTGGGTCACTACACAATGCTAAACTAGTAAACATAATTTATGATTCAGAAAGGCTAACTGTCGAGGAAACCAGCTTGGGGGGTGGTGCGACCATCATCTCCCTCGAGATGCATGTTGCTGTTCATCTTGAAGGTGTTGCTGTGCATCTCGAGAGGGATGAGCAGTCACACCATTCCCCTCCCTGATTTCCTCGCCCATTCCCTCGACAGTTATCTCACCTTATCTTATATTTCAATAATGAACTTGACTAACTGGCGAGGAAAACAGCTAGAGAGATAGGGGAATCCTCCATTTTCCTCGCGATGTGTGCATCCATCACTTGCACGTATCGCGACCCTCCCTCCCTCGCTGGTTTCCTCGACAATTAGAATTCCCCTTCAATAATTCATAATTAGTGTTCGCCTCATTTAATTGCGTTGACTAGCCAAGACTTCATTTTATTTAACGTTTGACTAACTGGAAAGTGGCTTTACATTATCGTCTTTAAATCCTCCTCCAAATCGAACTATTCGTTCTCTCTCTCTCGCATACCCTAGCGGAAGGGTTCCTAGTTCTTCTCTCTCGCACACTCTCCAAACCCTAACCCTAGTTATTCTCCAAGTCCTCACAGATTCCAAGGTAAGCTTCTTCTTCTTCTTCGTCTTCACTTTCTTTAACTTTTTCTGTGAATCCAACTTCACAGATCTGTTCGTGTTCGTTCACTCGTTCACGTTTAACCCTAATCGCGTTTTGTTGTGTAGGATGGGAGAAGCGAAAGACAATGAGTACGAAGAGGAGCTTCTCGACTATGAAGAAGATGAAGATAAAGCTCCCGATTCCGCTGCGGCCAAAGCCACCGGCGAAGTCGTCAAGAAGTAAGCCTCTTCATCTTTTACCTCGTTCACTACGTTTGTGTTGAAATTGAATTTTTGTGTGTGTTTTGATGCGTGTTATAATGAAGGTTTTTTGCCATTGAATCCTTAGATCTGTATGTTTTGTGTGTTATTGAACCGGATTCTGCTATTTTAGTAAAAAAATTACTTTTTTTTTTCAATCGTTTTATCAAATCTGTACTGGTTTCTAGGGTTTATTGTCAGTTGTCTATAGAGTTGAATCATTGAAAAGGTGGACTTGAAAAGCGTTGACTTGAAAATAGATGGATATGAAGTTCATGAAGCATTCATTAAATGCCCCTTTGATATTTTGGCTGTCTTATGAAGTAAAAAAGCTATTTGGGTTTATGAAGAAAGTAAAAAAGTAGTAAGTAGTAAATTGTAAAAAGGAAGACTTCTTAATTGGAGGTGAAAGCATTTGGTGTAAAAAGTTTGTTGGGTTATAGCTGGGTTTGAACGCTATCTGAGATGGCGTGCGCTAACTACGAGGTTAAGTGTACTCCATCTCACATAGCGTTTTGACCCTGTAAGTAACCCAACAAATTAAGAATGTTATTTAGATGGTAGGTTCCCATCGTTTGGTCACAATGAAGGCGCTGAGTACTGTAGAAAAGAAAGGAGTTGAGAATTCAGATTCCCACAATTCAAAATATTTGGATTTCCTAGTATTCGATTCCCATCTTTAGTTGGAAGTTGGAATCGTTTGTACTTCTTTGGGATTGTATGATTTGCTGGGGAATTTGAATTGTCAAATCTGTTTCATTTCTTTTTCGTCTCGGGTGTTCAACAACTTCTTAGTAAACAAGATCATGATGGGCATCCATAAGGTCACAAGCTCCATTTAAGATCTTATTCTTAAGAGCGAGTTTTAGGAAGGATGATTCCTCATGTAAGAGGAATTAAAATTGTCTTAGTCGGGTGATGTAATATGTGGTTTTTACTTTTTTTGTTCTTAATTTGATGTTGAAATCCTAAGCATGAGAATATTATATTCAAAGGTTTATTGGTTTTCCATGTTTGCATGGTTTTCTTGATTTTATATATCCATTATTGGCGCCGTACGTGGGGATAAATGAAAACTGTCTTGAAAAATTTGTTCATAATTTGATTTATCAGAGTCAAGTTTCCGATGATCTTCGCATAGGATGTCAGTGAGGGGTTAGTAACATTTTGAGAAGACCGGTAATCCTCTGATGCCAATAGAAATATATTGTTGCAAAAGGTTTTTATCAGCAATTTAAGATTATTTTCAACGAGGAATTGGCATCTGTGAAGGTTCCTTTTTTACGAGATTGGTTTGTTATACCTTCATTGTACTGGGGCTGTGGATGTTTGGAAAGTTGCAATCTATACACATTCCACAGTTTTTCTTGCAATTCTCCTTCCCACATGATCAAATCAATTGGTTCCAACAGTTTTCGTCAGTTTTACATATGTTGGAAGTTGCCTGTTTGTACACTCCGTGTTAGACTTATCTTTTTTGCATAACTTCTAAAGATTACTGTTCTTTATATACTAATAAAATTGGCGTCAAACTTAAGAGTATGATTTAATATATGCGTGTGCCCTTTTAAAATGTTCCTCCCCAGTGTTAGTATGCATCATAAGAACAATCTGCAGGGTTTTCCATAACTAATATTTCTTGTTACCCTAATTTCAAATTTATAAAGTCCCATACCTTATGTTGTTCATTTAGATGTGTTTTAATCAGTATCATGCATGTGTTGTACTTTTGTTCACTCTCGTTCTGCTACATTCTTTGATATTAAATTGGATCATTTTCTATACTAAATTAACTATTTTTTCTTGCCTTCATGTTTTTTCTGATTGTAGGGGCTATGTTGGAATTCACAGTTCGGGATTCAGAGATTTTCTTTTAAAGCCGGAACTTCTTCGAGCTATTGTAGACTCAGGATTTGAGCATCCTTCAGAAGGCAAGCTTTTTTACAGAATTTGAATGTATTTTTGCTGTTTTCTACTCATGAAAGTGTACCATGTAATTTGCTTCTTTCTGGCTCCTACAGCTTGCACTGCAGTAATGCCGCAACTTTCCTGATAAATGACACATAATTTGTTTTCTTCAATTATATTAATCATAGAATTTTACGTGCCTTCAGTTAGGTTATAAAAGTTTCTAGTGACCATTATCTGAGTTTTTTTTTTTTTTTTTTTTTCCTGATGTTTGCTTTTTTTGTTTTTCAGGTAATAAACTATTTCCAAACTCTTTATCATGGAGCAGAAACTGGTTTTGAAAACATTTGTAATAAAAAGATCCAGGACATCGTTTTTTCACTTGTCTGAGGGTTCATTGGTCCAATTTTCTTTCCTTCTTCATCAGTGCAACATGAGTGCATTCCCCAAGCTATATTGGGGATGGACGTAATCTGTCAAGCAAAATCTGGAATGGGGAAAACCGCCGTATTCGTTTTATCAACTTTGCAACAAATTGAGCCTGTTGCTGGACAAGTTGCTGCTCTTATTTTGTGCCACACGAGGGAATTGGCTTACCAGGTTTGTTTTAGAAATATTTATTTTGAATTAGTTATTATATGTTTACTCTTAAATTTTTTTTATTAGCTTCTATTTGTCCAACATAGATATGTCACGAGTTTGAGAGGTTCAGTACCTATCTGCCGGATCTTAAAGTTGCTGTATTCTATGGTGGTGTCCATATAAAGAGCCACAAAGATATACTAAAAAATGAATGTCCCCATATTGTTGTTGGAACACCTGGGAGGATTCTGGCATTGGCAAGGGAGAAGGACTTGGCATTGAAGAATGTGAGGCATTTTATTCTTGATGAATGTGACAAGATGTTGGAGTCACTAGGTATGATTTGCATTCTTTCAATTTTCTAAGCAATTCCATTGGTTACTCTATTTTTTATTGTGATCTTCATATATTTATGTCTGTTTATATTCTGTAGACATGCGTAGAGATGTGCAGGAGATCTTCAAAATGACACCTCATGATAAACAAGTCATGATGTTTTCAGCAACACTTAGCAAAGAGATACGCCCTGTCTGCAAGAAGTTTATGCAAGACGTAATTTACTTTTTCCTTATTTTTCTTCTTCTTTACATAGCCTACTACATTTGAGATAAATCCACATATGCGCGATTGTTTGTACTGATTTGCTTGTGGGATGAGTCTTGGGATGATTTTCCTGTGACTACCGAAACAATTTGTTAGTTATGCAGTTGTGGTTAGTAGGACGTAACCAAATTCCTAACCAAGGACTAGTTAAGTGTGTGCAAACCTTACATGGGTTTCATGTCTAGCACCTCACAGAAATATGAGGATGCGTGCCAAAATAAATTTTGAATATTGTGTTGTGCAACTATTTAGTATTCATTCATTACTGGCTTTGGTTAGCTTTGAGTTAGTTCTTATGTTGATTGAATTTTTTTTTTCAGCCAATGGAAATTTATGTCGACGATGAGGCCAAATTGACTCTGCATGGTCTTGTACAGGTATATAGTCAAGATTTGGAGGGTGGTGTTTCTTACTTTTGTATTTTCATGTTAAAAGTGGGTCCTTAGTTTATAATTCTTCATGCAGCACTACATTAAACTGAGTGAGCTGGAAAAGAACCGGAAGTTGAATGACCTCCTCGATGCTTTGGACTTTAATCAAGTTGTCATCTTTGTCAAAAGTGTAAGCAGAGCAGCTGAGCTGAATAAGTTACTTGTGGAATGTAATTTTCCATCTATCTGTATCCATTCTGGAATGTCCCAAGAAGAAAGGTTAGAACGAATGACCCACCATTGACAGTTTGACTATTGATCTGTATATCACATTGAATATGTATTTATTATATGGTAATAATATGTGATAAGATATATATATATATATATATATAGTCGTCATTTCTGACATGGTTATATGAGATTTCTCTATAAAGTAAAGTAATGATACATATTTGTTATTCATGCATGACAAGATAATTCTGCAATTCTTTGCCCATGAAAAGATTTTCATGGTGTTGATGGTGACCATTTTGAAGTCAATTCGTACTGAACTTGAATCAGTTGAACTTTGTAAGGATGATGGAATTTCTAAATGGGAAGAGGAACCACTTGATTTCATGCAACTACCAGTGTGACGAATATGGAATCAAGAGCTGCAAGTTTGCCATTAGTGGATGCGAGCAAAGCATATGGTTCATCAATTTTCAGTTGGAAGCCCTCAAGCGTAGGTTCCAGTCAGAAAATGTGGTTGGAGGAAGGTTTTGGCAATTCATTGCGAGGGAGTCCACTTAGACGTGTGTTCTGGTAGACATCTTTCTTAAAACCTATGTTCCCCTTGATCATGTATTTATGATCCTAAAATTTTGGTGGCGAGCGCTGTTCCCTTGTTCTGCAAGTTTACTCGAGTATAGTTGGATGGACTACAGTCCTGTCCTCACTGACGGCATCAGGTCACTAGAACGGGAATGGTGCAATTTTACGCCTCACCCCATTCAATCAGCAAAAGTCCATGTCATATCTGGCTCCCCACTCGATGAATCTGGGCACTTGATTGATTGAATTTCCCGTCCTCACCCGTGATACTTTCCTACGACCAAGATGATGGGTTTGGTGAATGTTTGATAGAAGGGTTCAGAAACCTTGAATTTGAGAAATTTTGACACAATGTTTTGAGTGTTATTTTTTATAGTTGATGGGTGGTGTTGAGTTAGGAGAGGTCAGCATGCTTAATTGTTCAAGTTATGTGATGAAGTACTTAGATCGGAAAATTCATACCGTCTGGATGGTGATCAAAGATTCTGGAACCAAGATGTTATATGAGGAAGTTGATTTTTAGAGATTGTCTTCTTGAAAGTAGATCAGCATCAAGATTGTAGGTTGAATTGAGGGATTTCTAGGACGATCATGACCATCATGTCTCCAGTGAATTGTACACTCACTGAAATCAGATGGACTACATCTTGCAGTTAATGATGAACAAATTTGCAGTTTGTTGGGGTCGTTGATGAATATTGCATCTTCTGGTGTGTGACATAAGGGGTGGAAAAGAATCTGGAGAGTGGAAACCAGCAAAGATGGACTTTAGATGTGGCTATAAATGTTGTGGGTAATAAGCTACAACTTCTGCGTGCACTGCAAAATTTCATCTCTAATGGTAACATAGCAAGATAAAATTCAATACTATAAAATAAAATGAAGTTCTGTTACACCCCTGAAGATTTCTTTTGATGCGACCATTTCTGTCGAATCAAATTGATAATGAATTTTCTGACCAGATATGTTGTCATCTTCAATGCCCTAAGCTGAATTTTTTTCTCACATACCCTCTTTCTACTGTTTTTTGTCGGTTTCCAAAGAGGAAAAACACCATAAATGTTGTAAATTTCTTTCTGATTAAAAAAATATTATGGAAATGTACAAGGAAACCTGGTTTAAAAAATGTAGTTACAGTCTTCATTCTTATCATGTACACTAATGCTTTTTATTATTCGTTCTTTCTTCTATTCCTCTGCAGGTTGACTCGCTACAAAAGTTTTAAGGAGGGACACAAAAGGATTCTTGTGGCAACAGATCTAGTTGGCAGAGGAATAGATATTGAACGAGTCAATATTGTTATAAATTATGATATGCCTGATTCTGCAGACACTTACCTTCACCGGGTTGGTTTCATCAACACCTTTTTATCGATCAACTTCTTTACATATTTATAAAATTATTTCAATTCTTTTAAACGTTGAGTGCCTTATTGTTGTTATCTGTTAACAGGTTGGTAGAGCTGGTCGGTTTGGTACTAAAGGATTAGCAATTACATTTGTTTCATCTGCTTCCGATTCTGATGTTCTCAATCAGGTTACTTAGCTTAGATTTATTATGCTTTTGGGTATTGTGACTAGATCTACCATCTTCTTTTCTTGTTTCATGGCCGGATCTGAGTTCGTCATTTTGTATGTTGCAGGTACAAGAGAGGTTTGAGGTGGACATAAAGGAGCTCCCTGAGCAAATTGACACCTCTACTTACAGTACGTCCAATATCAGTTGTTTGGTTTATTTAGGATTCTATCTTCCTGCCAATCACTGCTTTCTCTCTTTTATCCTGGAGTTATTCATGAGATCGATATGTGTTTCCAGATGTCAGCTCTTTTCTTGTGTATTTTGACATTTGGTTTGTCTTTAAGAGAATAAAATTAGAGAAACTAGGACTATGGAGGAAACATGAGGTTCTGTGGAATCATGGGGACTGATTCTAATAGTGTGCATAGTTGTGCATGATATCTTTGTCAATGAGGTGTAAAACATCTGCAACAGTCTCCCCACGAGGTTCTCTAAATTTTATAACATAATATAAGGAGCCCCTTGCCCTAGTTTTTTTGCATTTGCTCTAAGAGACTCCCTAAACCTACTCCTTTTATTTCATCACAATTTAAAATTGTTGGAACCCACAAAATAAAATATTAAACAAAGATTTTAGGGAGCCAAAATGGCTAGCTACATTTAACTAGTGAGTATCTCATGGGGAGTCTCTTGGAGCATGTTTTTTAATCCTCTACTAGCTAGAATTTTGCCTCCTAGACAAGGATCTCCTTGCGAGGAGGCTGTTGGAGATGCTCTTAGCAGATATAGCTAGGTCCGAGATTCACGCTTAAGTGGAAAATTGTATTGTGGATCATACAGTCTAATACGCCTGCTGTTAGGTCATCCTTTTTGCATTTCTGTGGCAATATATCCAATATACCCTGGAAAGTATCGAGCTAGTCTGTTTGTTTCAACTAAAGCATGTCAGCGATTGAAAAGAGTAAAAACTAGTGTTTCTTTGTATATTAAGACCTTTTATTGCTAAAATTGAAGCTGAGTCTAATGTTTATCCTTGATTTGCAGTGCCGTCGTAAGTAACTTGCCCCCGAGTTGAAGCCAAGCTCTGTATCTTAAGAGGGAAAGAGATGGTCCTCCACGTGCAAAGGCCAGGTTTGGATGTGGGTGTCATTATGAGAGGAAGAAGAGAAGGATAAAGAAACATAGATATTAATCTTCCCTTCTGGTTTTAATTTCTGGACTATGCGGATGATTTTGATGTCTACTGTGCTTAATTCTGGCAATTTGATGACACTTCAAAATGTGGAATTTAAACTCAACTGAGAGAGCCTGTCATTTGTTTTTGTTCATGTGATCTGTATTGTAGAATATTTTAGAAAATATATTATGCTTGGTCTGTTGATGATGAGCCTTTCTAGGGAGTGAGGGAATGCGCGAGGGAGAGGGAGCGAGGATGGGCGCCCCCTAGAATTTCTGGTTGATGATTTAGCATGTATAGCTAAGTCTACTGTTTATCCTTACTAAAGTATGCATTTGTCCGCTTTTTTAGCATATGTTGTAGTTACAATTATGTCCTATTCCATTGCACTGCTAATATTCTGAACAGTTGCTGTAAATTTTGCACCTCTCCATCGTCCCAAGTTTTTGCAAACGAGCTTCTGTGGTTTTAAGCCTTTTGTTGTAGTTGAGAATTGCTATAATTGTCAGATGTCTTTCACTAGAATTTGCTTAAGAAAAGTCACCGAAGTGATTTTTACATAATTGAGGACCAAGGGAGAAGAAATTAAACATTAGAGACTGTTTGCAGAAGTGCTTTACACAATTGAGGACGAAGGGAGAAGAAATGCATATGATGTGCATGAGCCCTTGTGATGAGCGACAGTGTGCATCTTGAGGGGGATGGGTGGTTACACTCCTCCCTCGCCCCCTAAAATTAGCGGACGTGCTTGATACGTTGGTAAAAATCCCTTGACAGACCATTTTTAAGCATGGATTGGTGCATAAAATCGTGGAATATTATGCGTGCATGTGGAATATTGCTGTGACGTTGTATCCGTTTCGATTGACTAGGTTGATGTTATTGTCATTCTCGATGTGGTAAAGCCCTTGACGAAGGGGACAATCTCATTTACGCCAAACTTTGGTCCTCTGATTCGATCTTTTATTTATATTGCCTTCAACAGTTATGTGAAATGACCAGCCTTATCTTAATATCTAACCAAAAAAATTTGACAAATCATGGCACGCTTGCGCGAGCTCGAAGTCCAAATATCCATTCTCTCTTTCATTTTTTTCAAAAAAAAATCATAGATATTTAGAATTTGCCCTCACGGTGGGAACAACCAACATGAAAATAAGTGCCATTTTACAAATGAATTTTTACTTTAACAATTAGTTGTCAATGGGGTATCGTCTTACAATAGACTTGTGACGGATGAAATTACATGTTCATGTTACAAACCTTACCAGCAACATTTAGGGTGGGAGCGTGGTATAAGGGATAAAAAATCTTCATTTGACCAAGGGCATTTTAAATATTGTAATAATTACTAGGGTATTCTTAGTACCTTCGTCTTTCAAATTGTTTGATAGAAAGATAATGTTCAACTTTGGTCAAGAGTATTTCAGTCTTATGCGAACATAAATTTAAGTCAAACACCAATCTAATTTGTTATATAAATTAGGGTGTTTTTCATGCCTTCGACACTCGAATTCAATTTGAGCATTTAGATGTGTGATTATTAGAGTTGGTTGGAGTATAAAATTTTAAAAAATTTCTTTATTCAACCTTCTTATTTGTGATCCGTAGACCTTTATGATTTGGTAAAAAATCTAAAACATTTTTTATCCCCTAACCTAAAACACTATTCTGATTTGCTATGTAGACATGCAAATGCATAGCACAACTTAAAAAGCAACTTTTATGTTGAATGATCAACAAATCTGTATACAAGTTTTGTTATTGTTGCAAGAAATATTCATTTTTCTGATGAAGAAAGGACCTTCATGGAGGCTCTGTATGTGGTTTTCGATCCCTCAAATCTCTTCTTCTAACTATTTTTTTTTTCACATCATCACTCAAGTTAGATATATTAGGATTTTTAAGTAAAAATGTGTTCGATTTAGTGAAACAACTCCAACACAATTGTTATTTGATTAAAAAAAACTCCAAATTGTTTAAATAACCAAAATTCAATGTCGAGAATGGAAAAAAAAATTAACAAACACAAACAATTGCACATCGCGGCTACCCAAACAATCTGTAGGCAATATAGGACATTTTGGCACATCATCTAGAACAGAAAATCACGTTGAGCATTGCTACAGCGCACTGGGGGTTTGCCTGGTATTTTGCCTGGTGCTACCCCCACCATCCATTTAGCCTCGCGATATGTGCTTCACCCATCTCGAGGCAAAATGAACGGTGGGAGGTTTGCACCAGGCAAAATACCAGGCAAACCCCCGGTGCAACAAAGAATTTTCGAATCACGTTTCATTTAACAAAAGGAATAGTAATATAGAGTTCAAATTCACATAAAGTGTTGTTTTACCAAAACATTACGAAATCACCTAAACGTTCCGTGAAAATGTGTAAAAAGTCTTGACAGTTGGATGAGATATCCATTCTTGACAATAATCATTGTTCCTCGATTAAACTATCTTGTGATTAACATAAAGATTTTACTACAATGTCTTCTTCTCATACAAGTCTTGAATACCCCTTCACATCTACATTGAATACCCTTTGGAGAAACAACCATGTAGATCCCATAGCAAAAGCCTCGTTTTGCCATGATCATCACTACCATCTTTATCGTAAAAAAAAAATGTGGCTTTCAAATAATAATATTCTCGAGTTTGTCTTGGCAGTCAGACTTTAAAGTCATTTTTAATCAAATTCATTGTTTTTTTATACTTTTACAACTTATTTTTAAAACACAACCACAAAAATTATTTATAAAAAAAGATAAAATTGTAAAATGCCATGAATCCGATTAAAAAATGGCTAAAAAACATGACTGCATAGAATTGGAGCAATATTCTCTCATCTTGTCCATATCCATGAGTGTCAAATTTCATCATTGAAAATGCGGTTATGAATATAAATAAAGGAATTTCACTCAAATTTTTATCCAATTGAGTCACATCTCAAAAAAAAAATAAAAAAATAAAAAAAAAAAGTATCCCAGCATTGTGTTCCCATATCATTATTTACATTATCTCTTTTTAAGTCTTAATTTATAAAGGATTACATTTTCTAATGTGAATTTAGTATAATACAACATGAATTAATATATATCATTTAAAAAAATATATCTAAATATATATCATTTGAACTGCACGATTAAAAAATATATCATTTTAAATTGTTGTACACGTTATTGCAAATCTCTTGACAAAATTGGATAAGATAAATTACATAATTAGTAGTCATTGACAACCAATTTTTCTTGTGATAGATGGATTCATTCCAACTATATTCTCATGTTTATGGTGTGCATTCCTTAATCAATGGAAAACACATTAAAATGAAAATTTTCGGCTACAATGATTTAATTTGTGTAGTATTTTCATCAATTACTCCCGGTTGACTCGGTACTCAATCCTTGACCGAATAGTTACTAAGTACCAATTAAACTACGCAACTACTTGATTAAATTGATCAGTCATTCTCTCGTGAAATTCTTTACTACTTTAAGGATTACGGATTTTAGTGGATTGTGAACGATTTTAAAACTTATGAATTTTAAAGGATTTTACGAAATCCACATGGTTTTTGATAGGTTTTAAAGGATTGAATTTTGATGAATTTTAATAGATTCTTACGAATATTTATGAAATATTATGAATTTGTTATTTGTGATAGGAAGTCATGAAAGAACACCGCCTACTAAAATCATTGTTTAGGACATGCTTTGTTGAAATCAGTTCATCGCCCAATTTATCCAATTTTCAATATATCTCTACGGCATTTGGATGTGATCCATCTCTAGAGAAAAAAATATGAATTTTTACATCAATCTCTACCCAATTACACTAAAGCTATTTATTATACCTTTACTAGACATTATTACCCTGACCTTAGCAACATCTTCCCACATCCCTTTTGTAGCATAAATATTAGATAACAATATATAATATTTAGCCAGTGGTGTTATGGCCGTGTGGGGTTTGTCCCCCACGTCCTAGCTTCGAATCCCACCTGCGGCATGGTCACTTTCTAATAGGTGTTGACCTATAGGTCGTCCACTTGATAAGTTATGAGATCCTTAAAAACCTAGCTCGCCTTAAAAAAAAAAACAATATATAAGTCGATTCCATTTGGGGTTCAAGCTCAAACAGTTCCCTTGCAATATTTTCTTCCATTTCCATGTTTGCAACTCATCCAATTTTGAGTACAAGATAATGAATCTCCTTGTAAAATTTTTTTTCTAATAGGAATGTTAGCAATCCAATAGATTTGGAGCAAAAAAAAAATGAAAGGAATTTTCTCAAAAAGCTTTAGTATTCTTCTCATACTTCATTACTGCAGTAATATTTAGGATGCCAAAGTATGAGAATTTTTTATTATCGAAACAAAAAACCTGAGAAACTAATTGAAGACAGTGACATTTAATAATAAGAATTAACCAAAGTGTTGTAAATGACAAATGTTGATCCATCACCCAATTTAATAATATGGACATGAATCTAAATAATAATATTTTTCATAGTGGTATTTACATCATAACCAGAAATCATTGTGTTGATAGAAACAATATTTTTGTTAGGTATTTCATCAAACAAATTGCGTGCTTTAACTACACAATTGCAAAAGAACACAGACAAAATATGAAAATGGCATAAAAAAATCACATATCTGAAAGCTTCATTTAAATGTTAAATGTTATGCAGTAGTAATTGTTTGCTTGTATGAATGTTAATGAGTCCGACTGTAACGTGGATGCATGGTGGAAATAGTAGGTACACTAGCTGTTTAGATATTCAACTATAATATTTGTTCATCTTTTCGCCTTTAATCAAAGAGTACATGTATGCTAAAAAAAAAAACTTTTACTCCTTCCCTTCCTAGTATTCTTCCTTGCTTGTGTACATTTTGTTTGCAATCAATTTAAAGCCTTTGGACACTGACATTGGGTTTGGTAGGAGGGGTAGATTAGTAAAAAGTGGATGATGGGTTCAACTAAGATTGAAATGAGGGAGTTTGTTGATCTTCATCATAAATTACAAGAACCCTAGAAGAAGAGAGAGAAAGAGGAAGGAGAGAGAGGGAGGGAAATGAAAGAGAATACATATCCGTTGAAATATGAGGGGGAAATGTTGGATTTGAAATGACTCTTGTTATTTATACTTTCCACTTACAAATCCTTCAAAATCCACAACTTTAACAAATCCATCAAAATCCACTTTTTTTAATACATCTGATTTTGGTGGATTTTTGAAAGGCATGAATTGAATACCTCGCGATTTTAATGGATTTTAAAATAATATTTTAAATCTATATTGAATACCCCTGGATTTAGGTGCATTCTTTTAAACACTTAATTGAATATCCCTGGATTTTAAAATTTTTCACAATCCTTAATTGAATACACTAACTAAATACGTTTCATTTGATTCTCGTCTACTTTATTAATAATTCTACATGTATACTACAATACATGACCAACTGATAACATATCTTTATAATTCAGATGATCGTGAAATGAATTAGAGTTGAAAATCGAATTGCCGGTTTGATTTTTTGCCCAAACCGACTTTTATTGGTATCAAATTTTTTTAACCGAATATTAAAACACAAAATCGAAATCGATATGATCTTAATCTATATAAACTGCAAATCGAACCGACCGACTAAATTAAACATGTTATACTATTTTTATATATAATGTATATTACTTATCTATATATATTAGTCGGTTAAAATCACTTAAAAACAAAAACCAAATCGCCCATATCGATTTCGATTCAGTTTTGATTGGTTCAGTCAGTTTTTTGTTCAACCCTAGAATGAACCCAAGTTAAGCTTCTTCGCCCATCCGACACAAAATTCGAGTCGGGCATCCGGTTCGACCCCACCCAACTTGCCATCCATCCATTTCATTGGATAATAGGATTATCTAAAAAAGATTTGAGAGGATAGCAAATTAGCAAAACCAAAACCATGCTTTCTCCCTAAAAAAAGGGCAAGAAGCTAAATACGCGGGAAACAAAACCGAAATTACCTCACAACCCACCCTTCCCATCTTTGACTCCCGAAACCACCGCAAGCAACTCTCTCTCTCTGCCTCTCCTCTGTTCCTCTCTCCAAACAATCTCCACCAGTGGTGCAGGTGCAATGGTAGCAAACCGTGACACTCGGTGCGGGAGCGTAGTAGCTGCGTAGGCACACTACGCCACACCCCCACCATCTCCTCCTCCCCTACCCCTTTCACCATCTTCAATGGGAAACTGGTCTCACTCACTATCTTCACCCATCGCAGCAGAACTCGAAGCAGGACCTTATCGACCCCCAAACCCAACAATGTCGATCCCCCAACCAGAACCCTGGTTTGCCTGGATCGTCCCTACCATCTTCATTATTGCCACATTGGCCTTTGCAGCCAGTATGTATGTCAATGACTGCCCTGGCCACTTCGACAATTGCTTATTCTCTTCCTACCTCGGTAGGTATGCGTTTCAGTCTTTCAAAGAAAACCCACTCCTCGGTCCTTCCCCTTTGACGTAAGTTCACTCAACCCCATTTCTCCTCTCTTGTTCTTCGACCACCCCATTTTGATTTATTGTTCAAAATTTGATTTTTTTAGGCATTGGGTTGAATTTTATTGTTCAATTTTGATTTTATAGGAAATGGGTTGAATTTATTGTTCAATTTTTTATTTTTTAGACATTGGGTTGAATTTATAGTGTCAATTTCATTTCAGGTATTTTTCATTTAGGATTTAGGAAATGGGTTGATCTTTCAATTGGGAATTTTGTTAATGAATTATGTTACTTTTGCAAAAACTCATGTAGGTAATTTGATTTCGGTTGATATGGGTTATTGTTCTAAGAAGGATTAGTAGAAATTTAAGAGGTAATGTCTGGTTCGAGCCTTGAGATCGGGAAACCCCAAGACTGGTGAAATTTCGGTGTAGGTAAGTAATGGATGTAATTTGTATGATGTGGGAAGAGATATAAATTTGTTCGGTCATGGGTTATTCTAAATAGGATTAGTAGATGTTACCAATCCTGGTCGGATTAGCGCTTGAAGGTAAAATTTTAGTCCTTATGTCTTGGGTGTTGGGAATTGTCACAAATCCATTAGTCCCAAATGAAAGAGAAAGCTACTTCAAGTCTTGAATATCAAGTGAGGGGTTCCCTTAAATTGCGCCGAGTCCTTTGGAATAGAACCCCACACCTAAGGACCATATTAGAAAGGCCCGTTTGGGTGGTTAAGTTGGGGACAATATCGGTGCATGCTGGGGAACTTTGATCTTGCCCCCCAAAAAAGGTAGTAGAGCCCATGGTTGGATAGGTGCCAATTACGCAGATCCTTACCCTTTGTTGATCCTCGAAGTGTGTGATCTTCGAGATGCACAATCCAATTGAGATGGTGATCCTCTAGGTGGAGTATGTTGCTATGATTTCCTAGAGATTGTGATCCTCGGCAGCAAATGGTGGAACATAGGAAGACAAGAATCAACATTGACGGTAGACGGGTGGAGACTAATGGGCCATGGTTCTGGAGATTGTTGGGAATTGTCCCAAACCCATTAGTCCCGCCTCAAAGATAAAACTACTCAAATCTTGAATATCAAGAGGGAGGATCCCTTAAGTTGCACTGATGCCTTTTGAGATGAAAAACATAACAAAACCCTGGTGGTTAAGTTGGGGACAATTTTGGTGCATGTTCTAGTTAGTTGCATTTAAGCAATTGTACTTTAGGGATGATAACGTGTTATTTGTATGAAGGCAATATCAATGTGTTAGAACAAGCACTCTATTTTCCAAAAAATATAAAGACGAAGAGTATGACTAATGTTTCTCAGATGGCTAGTTTGGTGGGTATGGTCCAAGGTGGAGATTATTGGAAATTGTCCCAAACCCATTAGTCACGAATAAAAGCGAAAGCTTCTCAAGTCTTGAATATGGGAGGATCCCTTAAGTTGCACTGAGGGCTTTTGTGGCAAGGTCAATGTTAGTAACCCGGATTAGGTGGTTAAGTTGGGACAATATCAGTACATTAGTTGCATCTAAGCAATTGTACTTTAGGGATGACAATATGTTATTTGTCTGAAGACAATATCATGGGTTAGAACAAGCAATCAATTTAAAATGTATAAAAACGAAGAGTATGACTACCATTTCTCAACCGACTGGCTTTGTGGGTAAGGGAATGGAAGTAAACAATGCATTATAGTTTTGTTGGCACTTGGTAGCATAGTCACTTTAGTCGTCAAAGCTTGTGTACTTAATAGCAGTGCTACACATCATGTGTAACATTCATGTTTTGGATGATATTAGGATTGCCCCTTTCTTTTTTTGAAACTAATTTAAAGTGTTCTAGAGTTTTGAGTTGATCTCCGTGATGAGTTGAGAAGATAACTACGAGATTTGAGAGTTTAAAGATAGATATTTTTCTCTCTTGCTTTTTTCCCTCAAGTTATTCGGGCACTCTTGAGTACCTTAAAGGCTGTCATTGTTGTAAAGGGGCGAGAGTGGTTGATTAGAAGATGAAAAATTGTAAGCTTCAGTTACCTTCTTCTGTGCTGATGGTTGATCAATTTTTTCCCAGATCTCTCTCTTCTTGTTGTGGTTTCTCACATACATCTGTTGCAAATAGCATAGTTTTCTTATCTGTATTTGTCATTGTGATGTGTCAACAATCTTTTTTCCGCCAAAGGGTGGCAAGACTCGTAGGGGATGGTATCACAAGTCCAGGCTCCAAACCCTCCCACAGGCATTTAATGGTTCTGGAGATCCAATAAAAACCTTGCTCACCCTTCAAAATGAAATTTTTTTTCCCCACTTATAACAAAACTTTCTTAACAGTACCATCTTTTGTTTGTTTGAAGATTTTCTGCTTTCACAACAAGATTTCCATGATATAAGTAGAAGTTTTTGGCAAAGCAAGAAATACTATTCTTGATGATCGTGGTGTTACCCAAGCAGCATTATTTGATAGTCTAAACTATCTCTGTTTATCAAAACAGAGTTCAACAATTCAGTTACACAAGCAATTGCCAATACCAAAGAATAAGTAGAGGTGTTTGAATGAACAATCAGTCAACTTGGCCAAATTAACAAGTCAGCTCTTTTTTGTGTGTGTGTGTGTAGTACACCCTGTGTACTGAAGGAGAAACCAATTCTGAAGTTGTTCAATATGTGTCCTGTTTACTAGATTTTCTTTAGTTATCATCTTGAATGACTACATGTGTAGCTAACTATATATATGCATTTAGTTACTTTCTGTTGCTTTGTATTTGTGTAGGCTTGTGAAAATGGGAGCTCTTAACAAACCATTAGTGGTAGATAAAGGTGAAGGATGGCGTCTCATTACTTGCATGTGGCTTCATGTTGGTGTCATCCATTTGGCTGCTAATATGACAAGTCTTCTATTTATAGGCATCCGCCTTGAACAGGAGTTTGGATTTTGTAAGCATCAAATATCAAGTTATAAAGTTCGATTTGATTTAATCTAGCTTACATGCCTCTTTTGTGCTTATGAATTTGCAGGGCGAATAGGGCTCCTGTTTGTCCTTTCCGGGTTTGGTGGGAGCTTGACTTCTGCTTTGCATCTAGAAACTATTTCAGTTGGTGCATCGGGTGCACTTTTTGGACTGCTAGGAGCCATGCTATCAGAGCTGATCATGAATTGGTCTCTTTATGCAAATAAGGTCCGCTCTGAATTTATCTCTTTCAAAAGCAGAATTGTAGTTGGAGAATTGAAAAATAACTCGTGAATAGGTCAGTCTGAGCAGTTCCTGGACATATTAGGCATGATCAGGGGGGTTAGAGAACCCTTTTGCAATTTTGATGGGAAATTTGCATATGATCTGCTTACCATTTGTTAAAATTTCACTATACATATACGTATCTTCAAGTATCAATCTACTGTTTAGATAACATTCATAACTTAGCATGTACTCAATTTACTCACTTTAGGTACTCTTGGGCCTATTATTCTATATGTCATGATATCTTTTTCAGACTTACTGGCCTGATAAAAAATAAATAAATTATTGTCTCTGCTCAGTGTGCAGCACTTTCTACTCTCCTTCTCGTGATTGCTTTCAATTTGGCTATTGGCCTTCTCCCTAATATAGACAGTTCAGCCCATATTGGAGGATTCGTGTCAGGGTTTCTCCTTGGATTTATTCTTTTGATTCGCCCTCAGTTTGGATATGTTAGCCGCAAATACATTCCTGAAGGATATGCGTTGAAAAATGTTAAACCCAAGCACAAATGCTATCAATATTTGCTGTGGGTTGTAGCTTTTGTCATCTTGATTGTTGGGTAACGTTAAACTTCCCTCTTCTTGATAATTTAATGCTTCAATCAAATCCACTGAGATTATATGACTTGGTCCCTTGATAACATCAATTATTTCCATTTTCATTTTAATTAATTAATATTATTTTTTAAAGATATGCATTTGGCCTGAACAAGCTATTCAATGGGCACCCACCTACCCATCTATCCAATTGGGTTCCACCTAACGTATTCAATGGGAATCCACCTGAGCAGCTATTCAACAGGAATCAACCTGACCAGCTATTAAATGGGCAAACACCTCACCAATGATTATGATCTGCTATGGCATCAAACTGATACAGTAATTGGCACCTTACAAACTTGACCCTCAAATTCCAAAGATTTTTAGGTAATCATAATATTTGCGTAACTCCCTTATCATCAAGAGTTAGCTTCTACTCATATTTTTTGAAACTTCCTCTTTTAATTTCTTGTAGGTCATCCTTAGTTTGTGGCTGCAAGGATGAGAACAAACACTTAGCAGGTTTTATCAGTTTCTTAATACAGAGGGCATGATGATGATTTTTAAATATCTTGACAGTTCGCTTCATGATTAAAAATCTGAACCAGTTCATGGAAATAGTTAGAGGTGGAGTGCTTTAGATGACCACTCTCCATTCTTCAATGCAATTAAAGGCCATGTACGATAGTAATTGACTTTTGTATAAGTATCATATATTCAACAGTTTGTTTCTACAATAGCAAAAATTTGTAGAGTGACATCTTAAACCTTCTGATGAGCAAGATTTTTTCCCTTTCTTGTCCAAGGAGAGATGAGTTTTTCTTTTTTACTCATGTTAACAAATCTAAAGTGATTGACACATCATAGTGCATTGTTATGTGTTCATACACAGTTCTAGCCCTTTTTTTTCTTTCCTGATTGATTTTCTGGTATGGAGGATTGGTGATGTTAGATCTAGTATTGTTAATCATTTTTTATTTTGTTTGTCAGTTTGCATCAAATAGTAAATGGATAAGTTGATCTTTCTGTTCATGATCTTTGAGGAAAATCAGTCTCATCAGTCCATGACTGGAGAATTCATAAAATAAAGAAATTCTCTTTTATAGTTTTTTTGTCTGCAAGGTATTGATAAACTGCATATTGCAGTCGACTAGATATTATGCAATGGTGTTGCATGCTCATGATTTGTAGGCCAGCTAAGGGAGATGAGAACATGGCATTTCGTCCTCTGTGGTTTGGACAGGTGAGTAGGGCTGGTAAATGGTGATGGGAATCTGCCACTTAGTTTCGTGTGTATTACACACTTCTTGTTGAGTGGACATTATATGAATGGTAAACTGACTGTTCTATCCCTGACTTTCAGATGTTTTGAGGTGAAAATTTTAAAAGCGTTAGGTATGAAACTTGTCACTTGTGTGCTCAATTCATGACCTAAATCGCCTGGATATATTAATATATTAGTTTTGTCAGGTTGTAGAATAGAAGACAAAAACATGCATCTCTTCTCTTGCAGGTGTCTGCTATTTGAGGTAAGCGACTCTTCTTATACAAACAAACTAAGGGTATATTACATTCCTAAATACTCTTCATTCCTTTGATGCCATATCATGCCATTTTCACAAATTTAAAACACGAGTACAAGTGAACTTCTATATGTATATATTAGCAATAACCAGTTTACTGTCTGTCCTCCTACTCATCTAGAACCATGTTAATGCTTCTACTTTTCTCCAGCCTTTATCACCAAGCTTCTATAAGTTCTGTAGATCCCAAAAGCTTTGTGTTTAATAATTTTAATCCTCGGAATTGTGATGAAGGAGGAGAGTTCATATGTTCGGGTTCTGCTATAGCTCGAGACGGCTACATAGATGTCACCCCTAATCCCCAGCCAAGTAATGGAACCACACCTCCATCACTGGCAAACACTGTTGGTCGATTTATATATAGGTACCCTGTGCTTGCATGGCCTGCAACCATTTCTACCAGCTTCGTTGTAAGGATAACCAAGGACCCTAATTCAACACATTCAGGTGATGGAATGGCATTTGTTATGGCACGGGATAATGGTCCTTCTCCTAATAACAGCTATGGCGCATTTCTAGGTCTCCTCAACCGAACTATTGATGGTAAAGTTCTGAACTTTGAGAAACAGTTCATTTCTTATCGTTTTCTAGTTTTGTTTATGAGTTGTATGTTGTATCTTTAACATAGTATTATTTATTACTATGTGGAAGAATCAAGTTGACAGTAGTGGTGTACATGCAGCAGTAAACAAACAAAACCCATTTGGTGAATTGGAAAATTTACTTATAAAAATCGATCTAATTGGATTATTCTTGCTATATATAGAACCTATGAAATAACTGATATTTTGGCAGATCTCAAACAAACTTGATTCAGCTGGATACAATCTTACAATCTTTTGAATGGTAAAAGAAAAGGTTGGGTAGATAACAAGCTAGGCTATTGTAAGAGAACATTGGGATCAATCCAACTGGGTTTATAATGTATCTTTCACGTTGCCCTAGGTGCTTTTTTGAAACCCGCTTAAAAGAAAAAAGTTAAATTATTTCACTTTCAACAGTGTTGGAGTACTTCTTACACAAAGATATTGTTGTGTGGGATATTTTTTGTAAGTTTTAAGGGTCTGGTCAGATGATGCTTGTTTAATTCAAAATCATATGTTCAGTTTCATTTAGTTTCAGTCATATTAATGTGATATTTCATGATGTGCAACATGCTGAACTTACTAACTGAAGGTTTAAGTTGAAGATGAGTTCGTGTTCCTGATCATTGAAATACTTATTTTCATATGTTGACTCATCTCAAAATTTTCAAATACAGGGGGTGCCATGCAACAACTTGGTGTGGAGTTGGATACCTACTACAACAATGAGTTTGATCCTGATGACAACCATATTGGGATTGACACAAAAACATAACCTCTGTTGCTACAGTATCCCTCTATAGCATTGGTGTTGACCTTAATGGGGGAAGACCCGTGAGGATCCAGATCGATTATGATGGGTGGGGAAAGAAACTCCAAATATTTGCAGCATATGTTGGAGATCCTATAGTTAGTGTTCTCAATTATTCAATCCAGATGTCAAAGACAGTTCCAAGCTCAGTTTATGTGGGATTCACAGCTGCGGCTGGATTTATCTCTGAGTCTCATCAGGTTCTTAGTTGGACTTTCACTTCAGTCCCGCTGCCAATGTACTCCCTTAATGATGGTTCTAGCAGCGTGGACGAAACAAAAAGGATTCTGATCATTGCCTTCCCGGTTGTCACTGGTACATTGGTCTTGGCAATATGCATTTATCTTGCCATAAAAGTATGTAGGAGAAGAAGTGCAAGGAACTTCCGAGGGGTAGATATAGAGAGTAGGTCCAGGACTGCTGCCAATGTTCCCAAGACTTACAATTTGAAAGATCTCTCAAAGGCTACATCCAACTTCAGCAAAGAGAACCTGCTGGGAACAGGAGGATTTGGAAGCGTTTACCGAGGCAATATATCAGAACCTCCCTCAATTATAGCTGTCAAAAAGATATCGGCAACTTCAAAGCAAGGTATGCACTTTTAAATGTATTTTACATGTCATTAGATTTTGTCTGCCATATGATGTGTTCACCTGAATTTAGTGTTCATAACATGAAAACATACTATATTCTATGCCATACACCGCGGAGGAAGAAGATAAAGAGTAAAAATTCCAGAGAAAAACCCTAGGACTTAATTTTCATGCAAAACAGTAAAGCAGGGAGCAATCATGGAACCACATATTCCACTATGCTTGATGCCAAGCATGAGGACTTGGATTCCTGCCCACTAAACTTAAGATGGCTCATGTTTTAATGAATTTGTTTGAAGTTACAGATATAACTTTCACAAAATGTGTTGCATCAGGAGCTCTGTAAAATTATGGAAATATCATAGAGCGTACCAATTGGAATGCCATTTCTGTCATTCTTGCTGAACTTATATATATAAGTCTATGTTAAAATAACTTTAACAAAAAAAAAAAAAAAAAGAGTCCATGTTCAATTAATATAAATATCTAATTGTTAGACTCGTGTTTCGGGTTATTAGTAGGTGGCTCGTGAATTAGCTAGTTTAACATTGTTCAAGTCGTATAGGAATCTTCCTTGAAAATCCACTATTGAATTCTTTGTATGTCATTAGCGGATGTTGATATGCAGTATGTGCCTTCCATAGCATAATTAAATTTTCGGATATATAGCATATATGGAGATTAATGGTCCTCTAACGTGATCAAAAATGGGTCTGGCAATCCGACCTTGGCATGTGCGGCACTTCGCTTTCTACTGAGCTTTTAAGGAATCATCATTGCTTTTAATATTCAAAAACAGATTACATCTATTGCTTAAGACATTCAAGAGATTCTTCAACACTTTTTCTTTGTCCAAACCAGGTGAGCGGGAATTTTTGGCAGAAATGGGCACCATAGGACGTTTAAGGCACAAAAACATTGTACAACTTCTAGGTTGGTGCCATGAGCGCGACAATTTGCTACTTGTTTATGAATTCATGCCAAATGGTAGCCTTGACCGCTACATTGGCAAGGGCGCTCTGGATTGGCCAACAAGATACAAGATTCTAACGGGTTTGGCTTCTGCATTACTGTACCTCCACGAGGAGTGTGGGAGTACTGTTGTTCACCGTGACGTGAAACCGAACAATGTGATGGTGGATTCTGATTTCAATGCTTGCCTCGGTGACTTTGGTCTTGCTAGGTTTTTCCAAAGTGAAGCTGGGGCAACAACAATGCTTGCCGGAACTCCTGGGTACTTAGCACCAGAATGCACATATACTGGAAAGGCTACACCAGAGTCTGATGTATTTAGCTATGGAATTGTTGTACTAGAACTTATATGTGGTAAGAGGTCTGGTGGTTTCTTGCAAAACAATTTAGTTGACCATGTTTGGGGTCTCCATGGAAAAGGTCAGTGGGACGAGTGCATAGATCACAGGCTTGGAGGCGACTTTGATCAGGAAGAGGTACATCGTGCTTTGACTATTGGGTTAGCATGTTCACATCCAGATCCCACATTTAGGCCTACAATGCGGAAGGTGGTTCAAGTGTTCCTGAACTCGAACGAACCTCTTATGGATTTACCTGATAGCCGACCAAGTGCAATCTATGTAACGGTGCATACTACCGCTTTGTCAATTTCAGGTTTAGGATCAAGTATGGCCTCTGGTTCATGCTCATCTTCAACAGTGCCTGAAGAGGGAGCTATCCAGCAGGGCAGGTGATATACATGGAGTAACCGAGATATCTGAACATGGCGACACTTCCTAGGTTCCAGGAATATCACTATGATAGTCTTCTTTTAGTATCAGCATAAATATTTCATTAACTTAGTCAAGAATTTTTTTTTTTTTTGTACATAAAGGATTGCTTCCTACATGATTGGTGAGATTTGAGAAAATATTAAAGGATTTTATCATTGTAAAAAGCTCTGAATTTGTGTTTCTATATCGGTGAACACTTTGTTAACGTTATTTATATGCAATAATTTGATTCTCACTTTTGTCTTAAAAGGTTGTCTTTTGAGGTTATTATTTTGTAAGTCTGCTTCAATCCTGTGTGTAACATAAGGAAAGGGGAGAAACACTGCTCATAAAATGAAAAGTTACAATGAATCATTACACTCCATCCAATACACATCCATACATGGCTTACTATGTAAAATATGCGAATCAAACACTTTCATAAATAGACCTTTCGATGAATTTATTCCACGTTATCTAGCGTATTAGATTATGGATTGCAGTATGTCTTAAACTTCGAGGATTCTGCTGTCGATTGAAAGGGATTTTTGTTTTTTTTTTTAATCTGCTGACTATTGGAAGGAAGTAGGAACCTTGCCTGTTTTTTATTCTGTTCCATGGATTGGCAATTCCCTTGTTTTAATATAGTAATTATGGACTGTAATCATGCTTTGATTCTATAAATTTCAAATACAAAATAACTGTATTATACATCCCCTTAAACATTTTCATAGGCCAGTGACATTTTGACACCACCATTTCCACTCTTTAACACCATCATCCCCACCTTTCAATTCCCTCTCAAAAGTCCAAATTCCCATTTAAAATGTGGTTGCAGGTGGATTTACTTAAAGAAAAGCTTGGCTTCCACGACACATTCAACTACAAGGAGGAATCTGATCTCAAGTCAACCCTTCAAAGGTGAACTGCTTATCTCTCTTTTACAGGCCTGCCTAGTGCTAACAAAGGCCAGAATATTTTTTGTAAATCCCTGTTGGGAAACTGGCATATTATCCATCCTTCTTGTATTGTGGTTGCATTCAGAAATACAGGTCTCAGTATAATGGCCAATGACTGTACAGAGATCTTGATGTGTAATATTCATGAATGGTGGGCATATATGCTTCCAAGGCTTTAGCATGCCTAGACTTCATTTATGTGATTCCACAAACTATGTGATTCAATAGTATTTTTAATAAAGGTTAAGGAGTGGTTGAGCAGTAACGGATGGTATCACTAGATCATAAGGTCGAACCCAGCCGGCGGTATTTGGGGCGGGAGTGGTTAAGGGATAAAAAAAAAAAATGGTCACTCAGTGAATGAGGTTTTTGATGAGTCAAATACAAGCACATGGGTCCCTCAAGAGACTCTTTAGGATAGAAATGCAGATGACGACGAAAACCACTCCAACAATTTTGAAGCAATGAATGTATATAGTGATGATATAGCGGATTCAGTGAAACCTGAGGTGTTATATGATATTGGAACTAGGATGGTTGGTTGCAAAGAATACAAGCGTCTCAAGGCTCTAATAGCATAAGCTAAGCAAATTATGTACCAAACCCTCATCGATCCAATAGATGTAGAAAATGTAACAAAAAATACATGAAGCATAATCCAAAACAAAGAAAGTGCATGGTAATTAACTTACCAATGTTAAAAATTCATGAGATGTGTAAAACCTTGTAATGATGTCTCTCTGCAAGAGGTGTTGTACTTGATTTCTTATTATTAATATAAAGTTTAAGGAGTCCTTTAAAACCTTGCTTGCTTTCAAAATAAAAAAGGAAAAGTTTACAACATCTTTAATTGTGTTGCTTAACCAACTGTTGATTCATTTTGATAATAGGTATGCATGGTAAATTGCGTTCCTCATAAATTTGAAAACATATTATTATGAAATTTTAATGTGATGCCTCTAATACCATAATACGGATTGCTTTTATTAAGTGCCAAACAATAAATCCCCTCCTCATCATCAAACCACCTTTCGACCAACCGTCCTACTCCCTTCATCATTATCAAACCCCAGCCTGCAACCATCTCCAATATCTCTCTTTACTCCCTACACAACTTGGATGCTTCCTCCTACTCGAACATCCTTAAGTTGTCCTGATACTCACCATCAGAACAACTATCTATGTCAAACCCAGACTAACTATCCTTAAGAAGTTCTCAAAACTCCCCAAGACTATAGCCTTTGTCCTCGAAGATCTACTAGAGCTAAGAAAAGGAATAAGAAGCACGGATGAATTATTTGTGTTCACATCAAAGGAAAAGGCAATTAGCTTACCAATGTTAGTAAATTATGCGATTAGTAAGCCTTGTAATAGTGTTTCTCCCTCTTGAGAGAGATTGTATTTGCATCTTCTTATTTTTAATTAATATAAAGGTTAAAGAGTCCTAAAACCCTGCATGCTTTCCAAAAAATAAAAAATGTTAGATAGATGAGTTTTGTTATATAGTAGATTAGTAGTTTTATTTATTTATTTTTAATAATTGGTGAAGCTTAAGAGGTTTGAGTATGAGGAGAGATATCAGGTCGAGGGAGATTTTAAAAAAAGGCAAAATGAGGACGGAGAAGTTAGTAAAGTAGTGGTTTCACTGAATTTCAGACTAGACCTCCATATTGTGTTGAAATAAAATTTAAATGGTAGGTTTCAAGTACTTAAATGATGGTGGTATCATGTAAATTAAAAAATAAAAAATAATAATGATTGAAGCAAAAATATTTCAAACTTTTCCAAGAGCTCAACCTTGGTTTTTTTTTTTTTTTTTTTACTTACCCACATCTTGTATAGTCTGCTAATTTTTTTGATTAATTTAAGTGAGAAGAGTACTTTTACTAAACTAATCAAACACACCCTAAGGTTAACTTATCACTACAAATTTGGCACCTTCGGGTGTCTCAATTCAACACTACTCAGTTTTGAGTATCCATCTCACAATGGGTTTAATTAGATGGAGATATCAGTGTTCTAAAATTCGCTAGGTGATAGACAGGCGACAAGCGCCCAGAGGACTAGGCGGTGATATTATATAATTTATAAATTATCATAATAACATATATATTAATTCCAATTCAATGTCAAAATACGTTGCAAAACATATAAAAAAAATCATTTTTTTTGAGCTGGAAATTAAAAGAAATTTCAAAAACCAGCATTGACGATTTTTAGAATACTGGGAGATATATCTTCAATTCCCTCCAAAAAAAAAAAAAAACAACTACTTATGTTTCATTTAGGGAGTGCATTTGCTACTACTAGTGCTAAAAATTGGCTTAAACATGCTGAATTGGTTGAAATCAATTAGACGTCCTACAAATACAAGGTAATAATTATGCTAAGAAACATGTGTATGCGTTTAGTAACTGAAAATGTAAAAATTCATTACATTGTTGCGACGATGACCTATCGGGTCATTGCCATAATATGTTACTCCCCTAACTATATTAGGACATATTATCATGACCCGCGATATGAGATTAATTTGTTTAACAGATGCGAGATTCGTGAGAGGAGTGTCATGCTTAGGGTGGGCAAAAACCGATTTAAATTCGGTTAACCGACCGAACCGATTTTCAAATTCGGTTCGGTAACCGAACCGAAATATGAGTAGAAAGAAAATAATTTAAACCGAACCGATTATAAACGGTTCAAAATCGGTTTACGGTTTTGAACCGACCGATTTATAACCGAACCGACTGATTAATTAAATATATATAAATAACTAAATAAAAAGTAGGTGTCAATACTTAATTAGTGCAACAAATGCATTGCAATACTTAATTACTGATTAGAAACATGTTTTAATGAAAGTCTTTCAAATGCTTGAGCCTGAAATTTCGGTCACCGACCGAACCGAACCGAACCGAACCGATTCGAAATTCGGTTCAACCAAATTCATCGGTTTACAAATACAAAATTCGGTTTCGGTTTGGGTTTTAGACAAACCGAATTAAATCGATTCGAAATCGGTTTGGGGCTCAAAACCGAACTGAACCGACATTGCCCACCCCTAGTCATGCTTACAAATAAATCATCGATGTGAACAAAATATATGAAGTTTTTAAGGGAGAAGCCATACATTATTTTCCTCTATAATAACTTGTCTTAAGGTTATTGAGAAAAATAAATGTGATTGAAAATACATTAAAGTTGTGGTAAAAAGTTCAAATTTGGAAAACAAAATTTAAGTTTCACATTTCTTTAAATAATATCTATAAGAGGCGGAGAAATTGTAGCCTATAAAATCTTATGTTTTGATTTCTCCTGTTTATTTTTAAATAATACCTCTCTATTACAATGCTTAATTGTAAAACAAAGTAACACATTTTTCTACGTTAATTAACTTCAAATTAAAAATGCAGAATAAAATTTTCTATTATAGATCAATAAGTTTTAGAAGCACACTATAATGCTTCAAAAAAATAAATAAATAAATAATTATCTTTTTGCTCGTGTAAAGGACAAATGATTTGTTGGAAAAAATAAATAAGTTAATGACACTTTGAAAATATGCTAAATTTTGAAAGGAAAAATTCTAAATGGCGAGGAAGGGGTGGGGTGTGACCGCTCACCTCCTCGAGATGCATGCTATGCCCGAGATGCACTCGCAATCTCGAGGGGTTCCCTGTTGCTCGCCCCTTTCCTCGACGCCTAGAAGGGTTGATTTTGAAATGAACATTTTATGAACAGCTCAATGGAAAATGTTCAATAGCCTTCTTTAGCTCAGTGCAGAGACGCATTTCAGCTAGCCTTGGAGAAAATGGCTAGAGGAGACAACCATCTATCCCTAATCATTCGGTGGTCAAAACTAGGGGTGGACATTTTAGACCGAAAACCCGGACCGAACCGACAACCGGACCGATCGGGTCGGTTCGGATCAGTTTTTTATTTATTTATTAAAATTTTGGTCTTAAAACCCGGCCCCGCTCGATGTTTCTGGTCCGGTCCTCGGTTATCCTTTCTGAAACCCGTCGGGTAACCGGCCTGGGGCGATATGAATAAAAAACCTCAAAAGGTATGAGGGGTCTCGTTGTTTGTTGTCTGCAGCGTTGACCAAGATCTCGTCAAAGATCTTGTAAAGATCTAGGACATAGCTGACCTCGCGACGGACCATCTCTTCGTTGTCATAAACCCAAAGGGTTTTGCGATTGGTGCTCGATGGAGCCGATGTATGTGTCGGGGGAGAGGAGGATGCGCTCGAGCTGGGATTTCTTCTGGTAGGTCTCTTCGACGGTTTTTTGCCCCTGATGTTAGCATTGTTGCTTGATTGTAAAGGCAGGGTTTTGTCGATCGTTGTGGCGAAGAGGAGACATTGAGAGGCTGTCAAGATCAGAGAGAGTGAGTGAAAGCGATAAAATGTGGAGATGGAGGGGTTTATAAAACAAAGCGGTTTGGATGTTTGAAATTTGAACCTGAAGTAAGATAAGCAGGTGTTTCCAATGAAGAATCACTTAATCGGGATGGATGGGTTGGCAGAGATCACGATGGAGAGCTCGGTGTCGCTGAGATGGAGATGAGAGAGCTCGGTGAGTGAGAGAGATGAGAGAGGTCGGTGAGTGAAAGAGATGAAAGAGCTGAAAGAAATGAGAGAGATGAGAAAGCTGAGAGAGCTCTCTGAGTGAGAGAGATGAGAGAAATGAAAGAGGTCTCTAGAATTTCTGATCTCAAATTGATATCTCAAATTTGGGAATTGGTTTTTGTACCAAGATTGACTCGAGACCGGCTCGAAATTCAGTTAACCGGCCCAACTCGGTCTGGTCTCGGGCCTCAAAATTCTGGGCTTAAAAATATCGAGCCGATTTTTGGTTTTTAATTTTTGAGCTGGTTACCCAGACCTGCCCAGCCCTAGTCAAAACAATCAATACCCCGTTGTGCACCTATCATTAGATGCATTGATCAGTCAATGACGCATGGCATCCCTTGCCGTGTTTTGCTATTGTGAAACCCTCGTTTCTCGATCACTCTGGCGTTACCACTTCAAAAAAGGGTTTCTCCAGCAAAGAACGTAATTTATTGAAATTTGATGAAATTTCACAAAATATATATATTTTTTAAATTATCGAAATTCAAAATATTTATTTTTTTCGTTAAGCCAATATCATTTTTCTTACATTTTAACCCGTTATGACCTTAAATTATATTAAAAATTACAACCAAAATTTTAAGTTTTTTTTTATACACAACAAAATATTTCTTAAAATCATGAGTAATTCTACGTTGTCTTGTTTGGATGTCTTTTTTGTCTCTTTGGGGTTTTTCATACTTTATTCCAATTTTCTTTGAAACACAATTACAAACATCATCCATGGAAGGGATAAAATGTAGAATTACTCTAAAATCACACAACAATTCTAGCCAGTATTGTTTGCTAGTCTTTTTGAAGTTTTTTTTTGCACTTCTACCCATTCTATAGATAGTGTTTATAATTGTGTTTTAAACAAGATAACGTATAATTACTCTAAAATCATACAACAATTCTAACCAGCCTTATTTGCCAGCATTTTCTTGGCATTTTAAGGATTTTTTTTATACTTCTACCCCTTCTATAAATACTGTTCATGGTTGTATTTTAAAGAGAATGGGTAAAAAGTGTAAAAATAACAAAAAAATGTCAAAAAAGCTAGCAAACAAGACCGGCTAGACTTACTCAAAATCATATTACCGAAATTATCTCGAAAAACGAAATCAAATCCTTGTTATCTAGCCCTTCTCTTGTGCTCTTAGCCACTTACAAGTATGCTAAATTTTGGAACTCTAATTTGATTGATTCCTAGATCTTTATCCCAAATGGGACTGGGGTCCATACCTATAACTGTAACTCTCTGCCAATCGTTTGCCCTCGGATAGTCTTGAGATTTTAGTTCAACCAACCATTCTTGCAAAGCCACTCTTGCAAGGGCTCAACCTGGGTGGCTTTTCGAAATCTGCAGGTACTATACTTCTTAACTCATCTTGTCTAATTTGTGTTAATCTGTTTTTACAATTTGATTAAGTTATTGTGAGAATAGTACTTTAACTATCAAACCAACCCCTTGTTCTTTAATCAAAGTGGGTTTAGATCATTTGGGTAATCTATACAAATCTCACCTCGAACTTATGAACTATCTTGAGGTGTGTTTGAGTTCTAAATCTCACTTTATTATGAAAAAACTGAAAAAAAACATAGAGTCTACCATAATTATTCCATCCCAGCAAATATTACATTTTTCCTGTTTTTAATTATCATCATCGTCTTAGTTCTTCTAGGCATTATATTGAGTTGTATTGTGATCCAGAGAAGGAGGAGGGCAATCACAATGGAGGTTACTAATAGATATGTGACAACCAAGCATCACATAGATGGTGTGCCTAAAGGATGTGATTTTGAGCTCAAGACGGTTTCTCTTTCTCTGTCATTGGAGGCCGGATCGAACCTTGTTCTTGTTAAAAATTGCTATGTGTCCATTGATCCTTACCAGTTAAACCGCATGAAGAAATTCAGCTCTTCACAGGAAGCCTCAGTCTACTCGCTCGGCCTTTCTCCTGGTCAGGTAACCATCACAACTGTCCAATGGAATATTACAAGCAATGATCCTCTTCTAGTTCTACCTGTGAAACTATGTATATTTTACGAATCTTTTGTGTGGCAATGATTTAAATAGTAAGAGCAGCAGCTTATGAACTATGCATATTTGTAAACAACCTCTCAAACAATGCCACAAGTAAGTTGATCACCCTCTTGTATAAGAAAACTCCCAAATTTGTGTTAAGACTCTAATTTAATTTGTATGACAACTTGGATATCCGCATACTTAAAATGTAAAAATGGAATAATCCATAGAACGATCTGGACTTCTGTTTTTCACGGGTCACACTATTGTGAGAAAATGTTTTGGCTGATGGAAACGTGCATACAGGCAATTGATGCATTTGGAGTTGCGAGAGTTATTGCTTCTGCAAATCCTGGTTTCAAAGAGGGTGATTTGGTTGTTGGGATGATTGGATGGGAGGAGTACAGCTTAATCAGTAATGCAAATACCATAAGAAAGTTGGAAGACGCAGAGTTCCCACCATCTTACCAAGTTGGAGTCCTAGGTATTTATGCCAAACCAAGAACTTAGAAAGTTTTCAATTTTAGTATACATACATTTTGTTCATTGAAGGCCTGTATTTTGTTGTTGCAGGGTTTAGTGGTCTCACAGCTTATGTTGGCTTCTACAAAATTGGAAAACCGAAAAAAGGAGAAAAAGTATTTGTGTCTGCAGCCTCTGGATCAGTGGGAAACGTTGTAGGACAATATGCGAAGTTGTTTGGATGCTATGTTGTTGGCTGTGCAGGAAGCAAGCAAAAGGTTACATCCTCGTCTTCTTTAACACCTGATACCTTCTGATTTCTCCAACTAGTTTTTGTAGTTAAGAATTTATTTTCATGCAAGTTATATATATTGGTTCAAGAAAGTTGAAAATGTAATTCCTAGGAAGTCAAAAATTTACCTGATTTTGTAGTTCTTCATGTAATAATAAACCAGAAAGAAAAATTTTCAACCAAATTTGCTTATTACTGATCTGACTACAGGTGGATCTGCTTAAAGATAAGCTTGGATTTGATGATGCGTTCAATTACAAGGAAGAATCTGACTTGAAGGCAACCCTTCAAAGGTTGTAATTCATTCCAACCTCTCCCCTCCTCATTCACAGTTAAATCCTTAAATTTATTGATTCCTTACATATAATGAATTTTATTGTTTCTCCGATGTTTGAATTTGATAAGTACTTGGGCATGTTTGGTTCATGTTTATTAGGTATTTTCCCGATGGCATTGATATATACTTTGACAATGTTGGTGGGGAGATGTTAGAAGCTGCAGTTGCCAACATGAATGCCTTCGGCAGGGTTGCTTTATGTGGTATAATTTCAGAGTACACTGACGACAAGAAGCGAGCTGTACCCAATATGCTAGATGTCGTGTATAAGGGAATTACCATCCAAGGCTTCTTAGCTGGTGATCACATGAATGACTTCGGAGATTTTATCTCCAAAACTTCTGATTATCTCCGCCAAGGCAAAATACATGTGCTTGAAGATATCTCAAATGGTGTTGAAAGCATCCCCTCTGCATTTGAAGGTCTTTTTCGCGGTGAAAATATTGGAAAAAGGTTAGTACAACTTTGAAAGAACACGCAACTTGATAGATCAATTTGGCTATTTTGCATAAAATTTTCACAGATGAGATTTTGAAAGGAAAAAAAAAAGTTTGCAGAATCACTCAATGCATCATTATCCCTTCCAAGGGGTGGAATCATACCTCTGTATCTGCTTCTACTTTATTTATGTGGGAAACAATCTGATGTCTATATTAAAGAAGTTGTAACATGAAATCTGTAGTAGGATTTCATGTAAACAATCTGTTGTAACATGAAACTATTTCTTATTCACTATTGATAATTGGACATTGTATACAAATAAATGGATGTTGAAATTTCCATCAATCATATAAATTTTTTATAAATTGTATTATGTGCTTAACTTTTGTACAGTTTACTTTTTTATATTCTTTTTTTATCTCACATGCATGTTGTTGCAAGGATTGTGATTTCGCGAAATTACACGAAATTTTCGTTTTTTTAATTTACGAACAGAAAAAGGGCGTAATAAAAAGTTGCATTTTTTCGACGGTTTTTTCGAAAAATTTCTAGATTTTTATGAAACTTTCGGAGTTTTTTTCATAAATTTTGTTTTTTCGTAAAAATACAAAAAACAGCTACGAAAAAATTACATTTTTCGAGGATTTATTCGAAAATTTTCGGGTTTTTTTTCGTAAATTTTGAGTTTTTTTAATTATCTAATTATTTATTAATGTTTGAAACCATCCAATAATTTTTAATTATCACTTCTTCTACTTATATATTGATTTTTGAAACTACTCCTATTTTTCTAATTATAGGTATTTTGGTTTCATTTAATATGTTTAATATATTTATTTACTTGCATCTTATTTTCTTATACATATTTAATATACTCTCGAAATTCATTATATATTTTATGTATTCTCGAAAATTCTACCTTTTTTCTTTACACGTCAAAATATTTCTTAAAATCAAGATAGCAAAATTAACTCGAAAAACGAAATCACAATCCTTGTGTTGTTGTAGGGTTGTATCCATTAAATCTTTTACTAATAAGTTTGGACTTGGGGTGTGTTTGAGATTGTTGATCAGTTTGTTTGGTTTTTGATAGAAGGTTTGGTAGAGATGAAGAGTAAAAGATGGTGGGAACTCTGCAACAACAAAATACAGACCTTCAATGAACAAAATGTATGTAAACTCAAACTGAAAACTGTCTAAGTTCTCGGTTTGACATAAATACCTAGGACTCTAACTTGGTAAGATGGTGGGAACTCTGCGTCTTCCAACTTTCTTATGATATTTGCATCACTGATTAAGCTGTACTCCTCCCATCCAATCATCCCAAGAACCAAATCATCCTTTTTGAAACCAGGATTTGCTGAAGCAATAACGCTCGCAACTCCATATGCATGAATTGCTAGTATACGCATTTCCACCAGCCAAAACATTTTCTCACACAATAGTCACTACACCAAATTAACATATTTGTAACAACTCCCAAAATAGTAACATTTTTGAGCTATAACAATTTACCAAATAATTTTAAGTCAAAACTATATTAGTAAAAAAAAATGAAAAATAGTTACACAAAAAAAAATGATACAATAAATTAGATCACCATGAATAGTATCACTTGTAGGCGCATACTCTTCATGGTGATACAATTATTTTATCACTTTGCTTGTGAAAATGTATAAAATTGCTTTGTAGATTGTTATAGCTCAAAAGTGTTACTGTTTTGAAGGTTGTTATAAAAATATCAATTTAGTGTAGTGAGTGTGTCTCGTGAAGTACTGAAGTCCAGACCATTATATGGATTATTCCATTATGACATTTAAGTATGCAGATATCCAAATTGTCATACAAATTAAATTAGAGTCTTAACACAAATTTGAGAGTTTCTTATACAAGAGGATGATCAACTTACTTATGGCATTGTTTGAGACGTTCATTAGAAATGCATAGTTCTGAAGCTGCTATTCTTACTATTGAAATCATTGCCACACAAGTTTAGTTCATTCTAATATTAGTACTCTAATATAAATGTTGGAAATATAATTGCTACAAATTAAAACAGGAACGAAGTTACCGATTTTTTTGGGTTGAGACGCGGACTAGGTCGCTCTCTTTAAGACGTTTTGTGGCTCTGCCTAAGATTGTGCAAGCAGTCTGATAGTCTCGTCGTCCCCAGGATAAAACATCCCAGAATTCTGTATCTGTCTCGTTCAATCGCATGCACAGTTGACGAACGAAAAGCAATTCACCATTTACTTTCTTTTGCTCGGAATCACGAAAAATAATGAATAAAAACACTATCTGAAATATGATTTGTTTACAAAAACAAAACTCTGGAATAGACTGTTTTTGAAACTCTGGAAACTATTGTTGTTTTTACAAAACTAAAACTCTCTGAAAAATGAAGATAACAATAAATGCTTTCAATGTATTTTAACTGAGAGAAGAGCAAGTATTTAAAGGCTCGTAGAAAATCTTTTTTGAGAGAAAACGTGCCTTAAAAGGCGGCGAAAATCACGGAGAAAATCAGGGAAAAACGTGGGGAAATAAAGATATTTATTTTATTTTTCAAATAAAATTTCAGCAAAAAGAAATGTTTCATCTCTATCCGATCCGACTCAACTTGGACGGACGGTGGCGGCGAGCGCTTATGGAGTGGACCAACATTGATCTAACTCTTCCCTCCTTCATTAAAGTGGGTACCCCTTGGGGTCCAAGCCAAAGTCCAAACACTATTCTTATTAACACCTCCACAGTGAGTTACATAGATGATATGAGACTAAACAATATAGGGAGAGTTTCAAAAATTAAGAAACCATTTTGTTTTTACAATTCAAACTAATTATTCAACAATCCCCCACTTGAATTTTCTTAAAAAACATTTCTTCACTGAACAGTCTATAAATACAAGGTTGTGCTTAAACAAAAATGTCTTTCAACTTGAACTCTTGCGTAGTGTTCATGATTTAGATTATACTAGAGTAACTCGTAGTTTTGAACTCTATCTCTAACAACATTACATGTACAACCTTACCAAGGTGAAGTCTAAAAAGCCCGTGCTTTAAGGCCATGCACGTATATCCCTGTAGAGTGAATGCTCTAGGAATTTTGCCCACAAATTCCATAGGAAGCGGCCATACTTCCACAATCACTTAGGTGAGTCTATCAAAAGTACTCATGTAGCTAGGTACTCCACTCCACATAGAGTATAGATCTCATTAAGAGTTTTTAACTCATCCTACTGTCGCTTCAGGAACTCATGCTTCAATCTAGGAATGGAATTACTATAAGGTCAGCATGATTCACTTCATATCATTCACGACTTGTTATTACCCATTGAACCTATTTCTTGGGATCTCCAGTCTATAGGCCGGGTTACCATCATGAATAACTCATCAATCTAAGGGCATAAGTCTCATTCATTTCGAGGTTTTGAAAACCTTCTTTCTAGCTAATCATTTCGTCAAAGGATCAGCCAAGTTCTCATCAGTTCGTACATGATCTATTCTAACAGCTCCAGTAGATAGAAACTCTTTAACCGTACTGTGCTTACGACGTATTTGTCATCTCTTGCCGTTATAATAACGGTTCTGTATCTTTGCAATAGCCGTGGTACTATCGCAATGGATCAAGATAGTTGGTATCGGTCTTTCCCATAGAGGGATCTCTGCTAGCAGGTTTCTTAACCAACCTGTTTCCTTACTAGCCGTGGCTAGTGCTATCATCTCTGACTTCATCGTGGACTGTGCCAAAATAGTCTCTTTCTTTGATTTCCAAGAAACAACTCCACCAGCTATACCGAAAATATAGCCACTGGTGGCTTTGGAGTCATCTGAGAGGGTGTTCCAATCAACATCGCTATATCCTCCAAGGACAACAGGAAACTTCTGATAGTGTAATCCGAGGTTCTTAGTCCTCTTTAGGTACCTCATGACCCTTTCAATAACATGTCAATGTTTTATATTAGGTCTACTGGTAAATCTGCATAGTAGTCCCACAACATAAGCTATGTCGGGCCTAGTGCAATCAGTAACATATAGTAGGCTACCAATGATGCTCGCATACTCAGATTGTTTAACACCATTACCGGTGTTCTTGAACAATTTTGCACTAGGATCATTAGGAGTACATGCAGGTTTACAGTCAGAGTAATTATATTTCTTTAAGATTTTCTCAATATAGTGTGATTGATCCAAAGAAATTCCCTTTCCAGACCTAGTAATCTTAATACCAAGGAGTACACTCGCCTCTCCAAGGTCTTTCATATCTAAGTTCGCACGCAATAAAGATTTCACTTTATTCACGACATGAATATTAGAACCAAAGATAAACAAATCATCCACAATAGACATAATAGTGCAAATGCCATTTTTCAAATTTATAATAAATGCATTTGTAACTTTCGCTCATTTTAAAGTCATGTGATAATAAAATTATCAAATGTTAGAATGTGTTTTAATGCGCGAATCATTGAACACGTCTCATAAGTCCTTTATTTCATTGAAAGCATAAAAAAGAAAGTGTTTTACATGTGTCCACTAATGTGTTTGCTAGAATATAAATGTTAGAGCTAGCTAGTACATCAAATCATAGGAAATAATGCATCAAATAACACTATAATAAACCAAAATAGTATTTTGTGTGCTTCCTTGGGACAATAAATTCTTCTTTATATTAAAATTTCATTCGAGAACTAAGTGGTTTAGATATATCTATACTGAATCCTTTTCAATATTTTCTCAAATACATTATCTAACGAACGATTGTTTTACTTGCTCTATGCTTTAGCCGCAAATATAGAGAAAACTTAGCTCTCGAGTTCCTAATTCTCAAATATGATAATTTTTCAACATAGATTTACATCATCTACACATGATGATAACAAATTTGTGCTATGACTTCTTTGACACAGATAAATTCATACCCAAAGGTCGAGCTTCATAAAAAAACTTTTTTACGCTCATTTCCTTTCGACCTCCCATACGTAACCAAGTTAACCTCCTTGAGGTGCTTAGACAACCACTCCAAAACTAACGCTTCGTAAGGAAATTTAATTCTACTTGAATTACTTTTCATGATGGCCAATCATGTTTTTGTACACATAAATTCTTCCATTGTGGGCGTTTCAAGATCCTTAATTATGATGAAGTGGCAATTACATGAGAAAATGCATCGTTCATGACGTTATTTTTATAGTCCCACAATTATCCATTATGAGCATAATTTAATGAGATCTCTCATAATCACGGACAATTTTAATTATTTGACTTGCATTGTAAGTATATTTTCACCTGCCTTGCATAGATATCATGTCGTGATGGAGCATTTTTAATAGGTATGCAGTACTTTATCACTTTGGCTTTCACTATCAATATGCACTCTTTCACCATAAAAGTCACACATCCAATATACTTTTTTTTGGAATGCGAGCAAGATTTTATTTTGATTCCAAAACCATTTAATTTACTAGTCGAGTTAGTACCCCCATTGGCCTTTCAAATCACATATATATCGATCATAACGACAGGCTTAAAAAAAAGGCAACGACTACTCCACACACCACCATGTATTTTTTTTCCTACTAACCCACACTACCCAAAAAGCTATTTTTGAAAAAATAGTAACATAAAAACAAGGTAACTTTCAACCAATTTAAACTCTCAATTGAGACTGATTCTCAAGCTCATCAAGACACGAAAATTGTAGTACTCTGAGTTATATAATAAACACAATTTGAATCAACTGAAAATGTTTTGAAATGAGCAAGTTATGATCATTTTACTAAAGTCGCGCAAATATATCTCGCAATGAAAATGGGGTAGTGTCTCTGACTTTCGGCCAACTTATATGCTCAATCGAGACCGATTCTCAAACTCAACAAAACACAAAAATTGTAGTAATACGACTTATCTAATAAATACAATTTGAATCACTTGAAAATGTTTTTAAATGAGCAAGTTATGATCATTTTACTAGAGTCGCGCAAATCTGTTAAAAAAAGGTTTGTTTTCACCTATTTGCCCAGACCTATGCGGGATAAACCTAAACCTCGCATTGGTCGAGGCGAGGGTTTGGCAAAACCTCCCATTGATCTAGGCGAGGATCTAGAGAAGAATTTGATTTTGAATGGGAGAGAGAGTGGATGCTTGTGTATATTGATGGTCTGAGAAATAAAGTAGGTGATGTGAAAAAGTCTAATGGTGTGAGACAACATATAGTGTGGTGCTGAGTAGTCGTTGCCAAAACAAAAAAAAAAAAACATAGGATTTATACTTGTTAAGGTTGGAAGAGGCTCGAGGGAGTTCCTTCGGCCAACTAATGTTTGAAAAAACCGTTAATATACTGAAGAAGAACAACACCAGCTCTCCAAACACCTTTCAAATCCTTCTGAAAAAATGCAAAAATCTCAAACAATTCAAAGAAATCCATGCACACCTCCTCAAATTGCAACTCCCCGAATCGCCCCTTTCGATATCTCTCCTCTTCTCGGTCTCTTCCATCTCTCACAATGCACTTATATTCACCCACGCTTGTTCTGTCTTTCGACATCTCTCTCACCGAAACATTTTCATTTACAACACCATGATCAGAGGTCATGTTCAAACCCATTCACCAGTTTCCGCCATTGGTTGTTATCTTGACATGTTATGTTATGGTTTGATGGCCAATAATTATACTTTCCCGCCTTTAGTTAAGGCTTGTACACTGATTTCGATGCCGAGTTCGGATCGAATTGGTCGTTTGGTTCATACCCATGTTGTGGAATTTGGGTATCTTGAAGACCCTTTTGTTGTGAGTGCGCTTATTGAGTTTTACTCGTCTGTTCTTGAAATGGGGACTGCACGGAGACTGTTTGATGGAATTACCAGGAAGGATGTGGTTTTGTGGACTGCGATGATTGATGGGTATGGGAAGATTGGTGATGTGGAGAAGGCAAGGAAGTTGTTTGGGGAAATGCCGGAGAGGAATGTGATATCATGGAGTGTGATGATGGCTGCTTACTCACGTGCTAGTGAATTTAAAGAGGTGCTTGAGCTCTTTAGACAAATGCAAGAGGTGGGTATAAGACCCAATGAGTCCGTTCTTGTGAGTGTGCTAACTGCTTGTGCTAACGTTGGTGCACTTGGGCAAGGCGTGTGGATTCATTCCTATGCGAGACATTTTGGGCTTCTTTCAAATCCGATATTAGCAACTGCAATAGCAGACATGTATGCTAAATGTGGGCATGTAGATTCCGCGTTATCGGTTTTTGAAGGTATCCCGAACAAGGACACTGGTGCATGGAATGCAATAATCTCTGGTGCTGCAATGAATAGTGATGCCAAGAAGTCGCTTGAGCTCTTCAATAGGATGATTGTTGAGGGAGCACAACCAAATGAGACCACCTTTATATCCATCCTCAACGCTTGCACACATGCAGGATTGGTTACCAATGGTATGACTGTATTTGATCAAATGAGTGCTATCTATAAGGTCAAGCCCCGGCTCGAGCATTGTGCATGTGTGGTTGATCTTTTGGCTCGAGCAGGTATGGTAGAGGAAGCAGAAAAGTTTATAGAGGAGAAGATGGGAGGATTTGGTGAAGGAGACGCAAATGTGTGGGGAGCTCTGTTAGGTGCTTGTAGGAATCACAGGAATGTTGAGGTAGGAGATCGAGTTTGGAAAAAGTTCGCTGGTTTAGGGATTGTTGATTATGGAATTTATATGATTTTGTATAACATGTATAAAGAAGCTAGTTGGGAATCGGAGGCGATGGATATCAGAAGATTGATTAAGGAGTCGGGCTTGAAGAAGAAACCCGGTTGTAGTTCAATAGAGGTGGATGGTGTTGTTGATGAATTCATTGCAGGCGATCTTTCTCACCCACAAGGGGGAAAGATGTGTGAGGTTCTTAATTCCTTGTTTAAGGTGGTGAGTTCAGAATGTTTCCGATAATGTGTAGGATGTTGGTGAGTAATGATCCAATGGAGTTTATTGCACTTGCAAGTCCATATGAATCTATATTTATTATCTATTTGATTGCAAGATTCAAATGAAAATTTTGTAATTATTTATACAAATTGGGATTTTGATCAAACACTGATATAAACGTTTTTTGAACTGCTTAAAGAGGAGTCCCTAATCCCCTGAAAAAAAATATTCAATAATAAGTACTTTGTCCTCTTAATTCAAGTTTTTACTGGTTCATTCTAAAACTTGCAGTTGACAGTCGAATCTTTCACTCCCCGTCAAGCAAGAGGCAGGTAGACAGGCACCACTCTATTTGTACTTTGTCCTGATCAATCACACCGGCTCCGAATCAAACCCCTTAAGGTGAAAACATCTCGCTCATTTGTCCTTTCTTGGTTTTTCTTGGTATTCTTTTGTTTACTCACTTCAATGTTTTGTCAATCGGTTCGTTTTTTCTGGTTTTTAAATGGTTTATTGTTCAATCATTTATAAGAGAAAGAATTAACAATTCTTTTGTGGGTTGTACTAATTCAATTATTTTAAGATTGATTGACTAAATAATTGATTCAACATGGTAATACCAACACTGATGATTTTGGAGAGATTTTGATCGTAAAATTGAGTCGATCTTATCTTGGTTTGTAACCAATGCAATGGACACACTTTGTTTCAAAAGTGGGGTGATTTTGAGAGTGATTTTACTATTTGTGTATCTCATTTGTTTGTGCAAATGCTTGAGTGCAGCACCCATGCCATGCAATGTGTCTCTGACTAATTCGTGTCCTGCTTCGTTGTACTTTGTCCGTAAACAACCCAAAACTGTTGAAGAAATAGCTTCTCTTTTCAGTGTGAATGCTAATTTGGTCAGAGAGAGTTGACGGTTTCTTGATTGCAGTTACTTGCAGTTGTCCGTCTGGTCACCGTGAATTCATTTGGCACATGAATTACACAGTGCAAGCTGGGGATTCTTGGGATGTTGTTTCATTGAAATTTGGATTGTTTATTTTGGCTAAGCTGGAGAAGCAGTTGATTGTATCACAGAATGTTATCCTAGATGCTTGTATGGTTGTTCAGATAAGTTGCAACTTGTAACATACAGGATCGAAGCTGGGGACACGCTTTTTACGATATGTTCCCAGTTTAAGGCTAGCATAAACCAGACAGCTAAATTGAATAGGCTGGACAAACCTGAGCTCATTCATGTTGGTGACATAATTTTCATTCCTGTACCAGGTACCTTTTTATCTTTCAAGTAGACAGGATTCTATAGGCATATCATCCTTTCATGCAATCAGTTTTGAAACGTGCAATATTTCCTTGCTATATCTATGATGTGTCGGGAAATCATGATACTTAACCAAATTTCTCAAATACATTGAGATTTTTTTTTTTTTTTTGTAAAATCGTGGGTTTATATCACTGCCAAGGCTTGGTATGGTTTTTGGCTATCATATGATTGGCAGACTTGAATCATTTGTCGTGATTAGTTTCCAGCTTATAATATCTGTTCAAACTTACTTACTATCTGTTGTGTGATCCTTCTTTTACACTCGTTTTTCCAATGGAAAACAGTCATAAAATCACTATTCTTCATACCTCAAAATGAATATTAGCGTGTTTTTTCATAGTAACAAACTGACTAGTTTAGTATTGATCCATTTTTCCTTTTTAAATAATGAATTTACAAATTGAATAGAGATGATTTTCCCTGTGAATTGAATTCTTGGATGCATAAAATATGCCACGTTAAATTTCTCTACGAACCCTGCTCACAGGATCATGTCTAATTTTCCTTTAAATTCAGTGTATTTTTCATTTGGTTCAGTGTACATGCTTAAGCAGAATTGATGTTTTTCCAGCTGAAAACTGTTGCCACAATCTTTGCCTTGTACTTTATGCTCTGGTGTGACACATGCAGACTATTTTATACTTCTTATAACTCATTGGAATTTCGATATCATGAGAAGCAAGTCTGATGCATCTTTGGTTTTGAAAATATTATGTAAATGGCTGACTTGTTTTCCCTATACCGTGCATGCAAATCATGGACAAAAGACCTTGATATTCTTATCCAGCGTGCTGATAATAACGGTTAGTGACAAATCTCTCTCTGGCACAGTTAGGGGTGGGCACGGTCCGGATTGGTTCCAAATTTGGAGGAACCTAACTTGAACCGTTTAAAAATAACGGATCCGGTCCGGTCCGGATCCCCTCATTTTGAACATTGGAACCGAACCTAACTCGAACCGTTTGGAACGCTCCGGTTCCTACGGTTCCAAATCACATATAGAATGGAATCTAATAACAGGTTTCTCTGCTTCTTTAAATATGAATAAATGATATTTATTTTCTGTTAATGAAAGAGTTTTTGGTGATGGTAATTCAAGCACATTCCTAAAGAGTAAAGAATATATTAGTAATGTGTCAACTTGCGATTGTCTATGCTGTGAATGATTATTTATTTTCTTTTCTCTATCATCTTTTTCACTTGATATCAATGAAGCAATCTTGGACCAATATTTTCATGGAATTTCTATCCAGCATGTAGGTCTGCTAGTTTTACATTAAGTGAACAAATACTAGCTGGAATCAAAAAAGGAATACAGACAAGAAAATTAACGCATCTACTGGAATAACAGAAGGCAGAATCAGATATAAAAAAAAAAACAATAATAATAAGACACAAAATACTGGAAAATCCTGTACAATGCCAGTAGAAATGCGAACAAAATAACATGTTGGAATGTTGTTGAATCAATATTATAAACAAATAAAAAAATTTACAGCAGTAAAGCCGTCCCAATGTTGTACAAGCAGTCTGAATCATTTGATTTAAAACACCAAATTCATGACCCAAATAACTAATAAGCAAGGAAGCACGGATTCGTGGAAAAACCCTGCCGAATCCATGAAAATGCGTGTCAGATACGGATACGCATGCGATTCGCGTCGGATACGTATCCGACACGCGGTCAACGTATCGGTCAACTTGACCGGGTCAGGATACGGTCCGGACACGGTCCGGATTCGGTTACTAATTTTTTTTCTTCAGATCTTTATAAGATCGGACGGCTGAGATCTGAAGCCCTAAAATTAAAACAAAACCTAATCTCGATTTACCATTTGGTCTTTTGCTCAAACAGAGAGGCGACTGGCGAGGAACCGAGGAACCAGATGAGGCGAGGAATCAGAGGAACTGAGGAACCAGATGAGGTGAGGAATCAGACCGAGGAAGGAGGAACCAGAGGAGGCGAGGAATCAGAGGAACCGAGGAACCAGATGAGGCGAGGAATCAGACCGAGGAAGGAGGAACCAGAGGAGGCGAGGAACCGGAGAGAAAGGAGGCGAGAAAGGAGGAAGAGGAACCGAGGAGGCGACGAACTGAGGAACAAAAAGAAAGAACAAAGAAGGAAGAGGAAGAACCGAATAAGAGAAAGAAGGAAGGGAAGAAGAAGAAAGAGCTTACCTTGCTTAGGACCCAGGTTCGTCTCTCTCGACTCTCACTCAGTCACTCACTGTTTATTCTTCTTCTTGCTCTTTAATTGTTTATTCTTCTTGCTTCTTCTTTTTTTGTGTGTTTTGTGTGTGATTATTAGCTTATTTTTTGTGTGGGAAGAAGAAGAAAGAACTGTTTATTTTTTGTGTGTTTCTCTGTTATGTGTTTGATTTGTGTTGTCTATTTTTGCTTGATAAGTTAATCACTTTTAGGCCCAATGCACATATATTAAAGTACCCAAACCAAGAAATTTATTGTATAAATTTTATTTTGATCAATAAAACAGAGAAATTGCATTAAGCAGAAAACAAAAAGGGAAAAAATACATCAGCTAGTGACTGAGGGGGGTCATCTAACTGCACAGCAGATCCACAACTCAATTTCAAAGTAAACAACTACCCAGTTGAAAATACACATGAAAGGGTTGATCTGTAATGACTCCCCAAGTAACCCCCATTCCCATACTAGGTCATATATTATGTTAATAATTTTTTAACAAAATATAAAAATAAAAATAAGGTTTGATTGATGTGTCGCCGAGTCCCCGAGTCCTAGTTTTTTGAAAATTGCTGAATCGCCGTGTCGTATCCGTATCCGATACGACACGCGTATCCGAGTCCGTGCATCCTAGCTAATAAGCAATCAATGATAATATCAAAATAAAACCCTAATTCAGAAACCACGACAATTATCGTCTTTATGCTCAAAGAGCACTAGTATTGCAAAGAACAGTAAATAAAACCAAAATATAAGAAGTATTTCTTCGTGCACAAGAAAATGCAGCAATTAGCTCAAAATATAGCAGAATTAGTGACTTCTACTACTTGCTTAATTGCCCCCATAAAGTAAAAGACTTGAAAGTAATAGTGTAGCATAAACAACATGCTGAATCAAATATGGGTATCTTAAAAATGAAGCAAAGGCAAAGCATGAACAATAAAAACAGCTGAAATTGAAGAAATGAGTTACCTTGATAGAGAATTTCCAAGAGAATTCAGCAATCAAAAGCAAGAAAGCTTTCCTATGCAGGCGAGAAAAAAAAAGGTGGGGTTTTGAAACCAAACAGCCCTTTTCAACGCAAAGTTTTGCCTCTGCTCGCTAGCCCTTCTTCTTATACAGATCAGTTCTTCAAGAAATCAGAGCAGGCCGGAGAGGATGCGGGCTGTGCGGCTACAGAAAAGAGAGAGGAAGAGAAGAAGACCAGAGAGGAAAGGAAATCAGTACAAAATGTGATTGAGAAGAAGACGAACAAATCAGCAAGGAGAAGAAGATCACGAATCTCTTACCTTCTTTAGCGACCGTTAACGGAGGATGCGAGAGGGGGAGGCGGCCTGCGGTACGGGGGAGGCGGGGACTGCTCACTTCTCTTCTCCTGAATCTCCTCTATAGACTTGAAGAGTAAAGACAAAGAGTAAAGAGTCTCACACTCTTAGTTGAGTTACGTAGTTTCATATTTAGGTTTTTGCAACTAATCTGATTTGAAACGGGACCGTTTTTAAATTAAGAACTGGGACCGGACCGTTTTATAACGGACCCGGACCGATCCGAACTGTATTTAAAAATTCATAATTACAATCCGGACCGTTTATAGCAAAACGGTCCGGTTCGATTCGAACCCGCGGATCGTCGACCCGTTTGCCCACCCCTAGGCACAATCTTTGATGATAATTTTCCATTTCAATCATATAGTTTCCTCTTACCAAGATATATTTTATCCTCTATTATGCAGTGTGGCATTATGTTCAAAATTTTATCTCATTTTGATGCAGATTCAAAACCCCGAAAGAAATCAAATCGCCGGCATTATATTATTCTGGGGTCTGTTGCAGCAGGCACACTCATACTATTTTCAGCTATTCTTTGGATATTCTACCACAAGCGGAAATCTAGCAACAGTACGGACAGGCTATTTCTGAAAACTACTAATTCGATAGCTATCACTCTGCTTGTTTATTGAATCATTCATCTATTAATTTTGTATAATGTAGAGCTTGATAACCGACTGCAATTAGATGGACACAGGTTGCTTCACTGTTATGAAACTGATGAAGGTTTTTTTTCTTTTGAAGGCCCCATACAGGATGAGACCTCCTCATTTAGTTTACACAGATCGACTATTTTTGCTTATACTGAAGTCCTTGATGCAATTCACATTTTAATATGAAGCAAAAGATTGGTCAGGGATCTTGTGGATCCGTTTATCTTGGGCGACTAAGAGTAGCAGTGAGTTATTGGTATTCACTTTACCGGTTAAATCTGCTTTGAGATACTTCATTATCAATATCTACTCCATAAATATGTGCAGGAAGTGGCCATCAAGCAGATGAAGAACACTAAGTCAAAGGAGTTCCTGGCAGAGCTTAACATCCTATGCAGAGTTCATCATACAAACTTGGTAAATGCACATCCTATTCTCTTAATGAAATTTGTTCAGTATTTCAAACTGCATATCAATTGTCTGAATGCGAAGAAAACATAGACTTATTTCATGGATAGTGATTAATAGGAAACGAAAAATTTTATTGGAATAAAAATGTAAACCTAGTACTCGATAGAACCATATTTATTTCCTATACCTTTTGCGTTTCTTTCCGTTCTTCCTTTCTTATTCTATTTTCTTTGTGATTCTACTCTCCTTCAGTTAACAATGTTTCCTTTACAGTGATGGTATTGGCTTATCAAACATTAATCAAATAGTTTATCAAAAAGGATCATCAAGTTCATTGAAAGAATAGCAAGGCATTAATTAAAAAACATTTTCAATACTGCATTTAGTGGGCTACCTTTGCGCTCATCACCATTGCAAAGGCCAGACCTGATTCACATCTTGCTATACCCTTAAAACCTAAAAGGTTATGGCTATTATTATTCAACTCGAAATGATACTTGACCTTAAAACGTTATAGCTATTATTGTTTAGAAAGCATTGTATCGACATTTGCTTTAAGCTTTAAGACATTTATTCTTATTTCTAATGCTAAGCTAGCATATTGTTTTTCAAGAAAATTATTAAATGTCCACTGCAACCAATTTTTTATTAACATGCCATCACTATTGTTGAGGGAGAGAGGTTTGAGAGGGATTAAAAATGACAAAGCTAGAGATTTACTGTTATAATCATTTTCAAAAGCATTCAAACCAAGGTGTTGTCAATTTTTTTTTGGTTTTGTCAGATCTAGTTTCTTAGATTCGTCTTTCCTGGAAGATTCTTGGCCTGCTCATTGTTTAATAGTACTTAGAGGACTTGCTTTGCTGCATACTTATTATAGTTATTCCTTACTCTTCTTAGATTGAGCTCAAAGGATATGCTATTGGTGGAGATTATCTATTCCTTGTATACGAATTTGCACAAAATGGCACACTTAGTGACCGTCTTCACGACCCTACCATGAAAGGTTTGAACTTGTTAGACCTTAATTTATACCTGCAAGCTGTTTTTACGTCTTTCTACCCTTTTATCTGAGGGATCATGCTATGCTCGTCTCTTTATATAATTATAATGTATACTCCTGTTTGTGTAGGCCTATATATTTTCTTTTGTGAAAGCCACTGGTTGAGTAAACCTCTCAATATGCTTAGTTCTAATGCAGACAATCATATTATTACAGGTCACAAGTCTCTTACATGGACTAGAAGAATTCAGATAATTTTTTAGTGCGAATCGTTTTCAAAGTGGTTGTCTGTCTACCAAATTTTCTCGAGTCTTTACAGTGTACACAGCGCATCTGATGTTATGCTTATGCACGTTTGTCGTATATGTTATTCATTAGTTGACATTCTTAAATTCTACAACTCCATAAACAAGAATATTTTCAATAACTTATTTGGATAATAGTATCATGCAAGATGCCTTCCAACATGACCAGAACCCCTCTACGCTGCTACATAACTTTTTAAAAGTTACATGTTGCGAATTTGGATGCAGATACAATCATACAATACTAGGTATGTTCTCCTAACCCCTTGGCCTTCCAACTGGCTCTTAATAACGATGCCATGCTTGAAGATTGATACCGTTGTTTTTCTCCTTTTTTCATGATTAATAAAGTTGAATACCATGTGTTAGTTAATTTGAAATAATCTTGTCCTATGTTCAGTTCTTAGTTAACCCAAGTTCACAATATAAAGTAATCTACATAGATTGATCATTGGTGGACACAACTTTCATGAACAATTGTTGAAATATACATATAGATGGATGTGCTGCTACTACACCTTTAAGGTTTTAACAGTCCTCTTTTCACATTTATGAACCAGTCTAAGTGATGACGATCTTTTAGCAAGTTCATCTTCTGCTGTTTAGAATCAATCATTTATAGATACGAGCGCTTTTCATCTATGACAAGGTTGCTATTTTTGTTTATCATTAGCTCTATTATTATTTTATTGTATTTTTGGTTCTTTTTTTATTAGCAAATTGTAGGGTTGAAAATCACCCAATTCATGTTTTTTTTTTTTTTTAAGTTGTGTCCTTTTCATGGTGTGCTTTTGAAGAATTTTTTTTCTTCTTTATTTGTTCTATGGATAGTTACTTCTGATAATATGTTTTATTCTTACGTGTGAAAATGTGGAAAAATAACATACAAGTAAATTAACCTAATAAACATATTAATGAAACCTAAGTACACAAGTATCCCTGTAATATAATTTCTTCATAATGTTTTGGGTTTTCTACGAAAATATCGAAATCTAAAATAATGACGAAATATTTTGATCGAAAAAATGTCATTTGCTTCATAACTTTTTGAGTTAAATGTCAAAATTTATGAAATAACATGAAATATTTTGAAATAACTCGTCGAAATATATATATATATATATATATATATATATATATATATATATATATATATATATATATATATATATATATATATATATTTTTTTTTTTTAATTTTGAGATCTCAAAACATGAAATATCTTCGTGAAATTTCGCAAAAATCAGTCATGTGCATTAAAGGACTTAGCATGGTCAGGCACATATGTGGAAAAACACACCGAGGACATAACACAATAGTTTTTCGATGTTATACATACGAAATGGCATAAAAAAAATCTCTTTTATAAGATCTGGCTTCCAAAATGCTCTTTTGTCCACAGATGGTCTTGGGTTGGAAAATCTGGGTTGAAGAAATTACAAGTATAAAACACCATCAACATCATCAAGGATGCTTTGCAAAAAACAAATTAAGCAATACAGAGCTTTTCCAAGTAGATGAGTACAATAAACAGTTTTGAAATTAATAATCTGATTTTTTTTTTTTTTATAGAACTTTAAAATGCAGATGCTTGCCGGCGTTTTGATTTGTTTTATCTAATAAAATATCGTTGGCAAGAGTTGAACCTGGACTTATAATATCAAACGTGAATTTACCAGCTTAGCTGGTAAATATAATTTTAGTGTAGCAGATTTACCCTCTCTTGTTGCTACTAATTGTCCGCTTCTTTCAAGTGTGATTTCTATGTTATGTAGCGATACCCCTAATTATGTCGGTTGAAGTAGGTTTTTTTTTTTTTTTTTTTTTTTTAATAAACAAATAAGATGTAACAAAATAGAATGTGATGTGAAGTTGACAACATACCAAAGAGCAGAGCTGGCATGGACAATTGAAGTGAGAAGGGAAGGAGAGTCTGAATGTGCAAAAGATTTGTGATGTTGAATTGCGTTTAGTGTAGAGGAATTTGAGTGAGTGGGGACTTTGGTCTTGAAACAAAAACAAAGGTTAGGTGACCTAACACTTAACATTATTGGCAAGGTGACCTAAAGAGCAAAGTTCATTTGGAATTTTGTATTTGGAACTAAGACACCTCAGTATCTGTTTCTAAAGAGCAAGGATGGATATTACTCTCATTTGAGCCGGCTCGCACATCTTTGGTATTAGGTGTGCATTTTATTATTAGAATTGGTAATTAATAATTTTATTTTTTTGAAAAATAATTGAATATTGTATTGTTAAACATTAATGGCTCGTTTATAATGAAAGTTCCCTTAATTATCTTCTTAAAGGTACTATCCCTCCCTAGCTTTCTGAAAATAATTAATTAACTATATGGGAATCGTAGTGATAGGGCCTCGACCCATTAAATAAAGTCATGTGCTTTGTTTATATCATAATGTAATATGAAATGGAAAAATATAAACACATTACACTTGGCCCCAATTCCAGAGAGCTAGGCCTGGTGCGCCATCAGGCATAGCTCTCGACCATTTAACATTTTCGAGATGAGCATAATCCTATATCTCAGAATGTGAAATGGTGGAGAGCTAAGCCCAGCGTGGATCTGACGCACCAGACCTAGCTTCTAGACTTGTTCTTACACATGGTCATTACCAACTTTTCCATGAGGTTGTCCTATCATCAATTTATATATATTGAACTCCAACTTTGTCCATCAATTGTAGTTTAGTTGGTTGGACATTTACTCTTTTTGTGAGAGATCTCGGTTTAGACTCGTCAATTAGGATTTTGTAAATTTTTGCCCCATTATTAGGAACACATTTTGCGTTCGAACAATATTGACCTTTAAGCCAAAAGGGGCTGTGGTCGATTGGTTAAGGCATTGTGGACTTGTTCCACAGATCCTTGCTTCGAGATCCACTGGAGGCATCTTTATTATCGGGGTAGTATTCGACCCGTAGGTCGCATCTCGGGACTAGGTTACGGATCCCTAGGCTGAAAAAATCGGCTTGCCTTTCAAAAAAAAAAAAAAAAAAAAATATATATATATATATATAATATATATATATATATATATATATATTTAATTGACCTTAAACTAACTCCAACTTTTCCATGAGGTGGATCCTTGACACTCCACTCCACTTCTACAAATATCTCTCTTTACCATTTGGGAGAGTCTCAGCTTGCATCCAAGCTTCCCCCCTTTCAGTGTTTGATTTTGTAATTTGGACTAAGACACCTCAGTATCTGTTTCTCCTAATATGACAATTATTTATTTTATTACGACTGTATTGTAATGAAACAGATGAAGGCGCTAGGGTCCATTGGGTTTACTCGACTAAATTCCAATATTTACTGATGCATTAAGATGTCCTCTGCCACGCGGGCATTAGATTTGATAGGTTAAAGTTCGGCGGATCATGGGTTCGAACTCAGTTGGCGATATGTTTATCAATTTATGGTGTGTTAACCAGTTATGATGGTCTTTAATAAATTATGAAATCCTGAAAATCCAGTTCGCTTTCCAAAAAAAAAAATTTTAATTCGCCAAGTTTTAGCAAATTGAAAAGACTCATATCACTAATCACATTTGGCCTTCCTTCAGTATATTTTGATAGCATTAGAGGTGTATATTTTCCATATTTCTTGCCCTGGTATAGATTTCCTACAACTGAAACTCTAATACCGGGCAAAGATGATTTTGCAATCTGCCGAGAATAATGCAGACTGCAAGTTTAGAACTCGATGAGTCCTGCGTTACATTTAGGGCGCAGACGAACCAAACCTCGACTATTTCTTCCAGTTACGAACATAATTTTAATTTCTTGACCGAAATATATTTTGTCGGCCCCATAAAATATCTCTGATATTAAGGACCAACTTGTGACCTTGACAGGGCAATAGACCATGGCTGGTTCCCTTTGAAACTTAAATTCTCTTCTTCTTCTTCTTCCCTACTAACAACATTTCTACTCATCTGCATAGTCTTTGTTTTAGCCATTTGACATGTTTATTCAACCCTAAATAAACAAGTTTTGGTCGAATATTTCCAGAGTAATGCTAGGGTATTCGGTGCTACTAGGCACCGTAGATTCTGTATTGAAATAAGAGACAACTCCTATCTCGATGCAGAACTACGGTGTGTAGTACTACCAGGCAACCCTAGAATTAGCCTTAAACAAATTACATACAAAAAAGAAAATCTATAAATTATCCAATAATGCAAAGGGAAATAATGTTCAAAATTAGGTAAATTTGTGTTGACTTATCCAACATCTCACACAAAGACAACTAATTAATTAATTAAAAAGCATCTCCACTTTAATCAAAACAAACTCAAAATCCATCACATTTCCAACACTTTCTCCACTATCCCACTAGGCTCTGTACTTCAACTAATCACTCACTAGATCTGAGTTTAAAGCAACCAACTACCCACTTTGAGTGTAATCCATTATTCGATTTGATTTCCAGTGACTTGCTAAACAAAACAAAAGGTGAATCACCCTTTGATGACAGATATGAGCAAGAGACTTCGAGAAAATTAGTGTTTTCTAAATTATATGAAGCCAGTAAGCAAACATCGAATCCTAGGTATTCAAAATTTAGAGTATCTATGAATCATCCTTCGATTTCGTAGACGAAACAATAGTTTAGCAACCTAAGAGTATCTCCAATCCCAAAAATTCTAACTGTCTTGAGGGAAATGGCAGGGAAAACAGCGAGGGACCCCACAGGGTTGGGGAGAGTCGTTCATTCTCTTCGGGATGCGTGTTTGAAATCTCGGGATATATGCATTGAAAAGTCAAGCGCACATCTCGAAAGAAATGGACGATTCCCCCTACCCCACCACCCCCCAACCGTGTGAGGTCCCTCGCTGTTTTCCTCGACACTTAAGGTAAAGTGGAACGGAAAGGTTGTTTATTTGTCTTCTTTAAGAGTAATAAAGTAAATATTGTACCAACAAGAGATACAAATTAAGTCGTTCGTGGATAAATGACTCATTTCTCTCTTCTTCTTTTTTTTTCACAATTAGAGATGCTTTAAATGAGAGGGCAATCATATGTTATGAAAGTATTTTGAAATTTCTTGTTATGTTGTATTCATCAAGCCGGGAATTTCAATACATTGCCATGTTGCATGTTAAGATGTTTCGAGAAATGATTAGGGTAGAACCCTAGTATACAATTCACTTGCCTCCACTGACTCTTTTGAAAAAAAAAACAATAAAAAAAAGGGTTAATTGCATTTATTTTTCTAAAATATATAGTCAATTTAGTTTTGCTCTTAATTAACATTTGTATTGCACTTTCTTTCTCGAACTAACAGTCAACATGCTTTGATTGTTAAACACCTCAATGCAAACGATAATATTAGCATGTGATTTTGATAAGAGAATATCGGGTTAGGTTGAAAAAATGAGAGGTTTTTGCTAAAGGTTGATTTTTGTAATGAAAATTGTGGTATGAGAGAGAATGGTGAGGATGTGTGGAACAATATTTTTGGTGCTGTTAAATAGGGTTGTAAAAATAGGAGTGAGTGA